>SMSQ01019151.1:0-11517 GCA_019453375.1 Ctenoplectra terminalis | reverse complement strand
TTTTTTTTCTTTTCTTTTGGAGGAAGAAATTTCGTTGCATTGTGTAACGAAAGTTACAGTAATTTGATTTTAAATTAATGCGGTAATGAAAAAAAAAAAAATTTCTGTACGATCTCTTCTGAATGATGGGTTTATATGGAATTATTTCTAGGAGAAATATTTTTATATTTGAATCGATTTTTAATTAACCTGGTTAAATCGTGTTTATGTAGAATTTTATAAAGGATGGATTCATGTGGAATTTTTTTTTTTTTTTTGTAAGGAAATAGTTTCGAATATTAGTTAGTTTTGGGTTAATTATTAGGATTCTTTGAATAATAATGTTTGGAATAGTTTCTAGAAGTATTTTTGTATTTCAGTTGATCTTAAATTAGTATGTTTAATATTAGTATTTTGGAGGGTCTTTAATTTTTTTCCGGAGAAAATACTTGTACCTTTGTACCAACTTTAAATTAATTCGTTTAAACCATATTTCTGTCGGATATTACGATTGATAGCTTTACGTAAAATTTTCTCCCGTAGAAAGTTTCTTCGCAGAACAAATGTTGCCGCCTTAGGAAAAAGTTTGCGAAAAAGAATATTTATTAAAACTGCGTCAGAAGAAAGTTGCAGGGTTTGATATCCACTGTGACTGTTAACGTTTTTATCGAAATAATAAAATATTTCTTTTATACTCTGGTCTCTGGTTTTATTGCGAGAAAAATTAAACGGTAACTGGGTTCAGAAAACGTGTACCATCAAATACTTTTTCTACGCTCGTGGTAGAAAAATCATCTCTCCAAATGACATTTGGAACGCGAGAAAAAATTCCGAGAATTTACGAGA
Organism: Ctenoplectra terminalis; assembly: GCA_019453375.1. Taxonomy (NCBI): domain Eukaryota; kingdom Metazoa; phylum Arthropoda; class Insecta; order Hymenoptera; family Apidae; genus Ctenoplectra; species Ctenoplectra terminalis. Next base: position 10,692 of record SMSQ01019151.1, on the reverse strand, counting down.
TTCGAATAATTTGTATCGAGTCGAGGTGAAATTATAATTATCACCGTGTACGAATACTTTTAGTTCTACAAAGGTAAAGTTGAACGCAATATTCAGTCGAAGCTAGCAAAAAACGATCGCCTCTGCTCGTTAACGTTTCGGAAAAATCTCTTTAAACAGAATGAAATTAAAAATATTCAAAGCTGGGAGCAGCGCCCAGAAAAACTCGAAACGAAATACTCGCATTAAAATGAAATTAAATCGAAAGCTTAATATCCATGTATCTATAGCTGGTGGAATATTTGTAGAAATGGTGTCTGGCTGGCGAAGATTATGCAGCATGATGTTGTTGACGGCATGAATGTGTTCTCCGCGTAATCTTCAAAGCGTATTCTCCTTAATAGCGCGACATGTGCACCGACAATGACATAGAGGAAGCTTACACAAACAACTTGTCCATAGATATTCAAGCGTAAGAAGCAATCGATCGGCAGGAAAATCGTTACGAGAGAATCATGCGAGGAATGATGGATCGCTCGCTAAATTAACTTTGTAGGTTTTCACTTGTTGTTAATTTTCTAAGTTTCAGCAATCGTAGCAAACGCACAATCGAATCGATTTATTTTGATGTTTCCGAAAATTTTTAGCCACATTATTATGTTTTCGAGACCAGTTTTAATATTTGAGACGATAACGTTAAGAGATTTATTTAGCAGTTTCTGGAACGTGTAACGTGTATAAAATATTAGATATGTGAGAAAATTGTGACCTTTTGGAAAGCTTAATTGGACATAGAGTTTAGAAATTTTTACGTTACAAAAGAATGTTTGAAGCGTGTTCTCTTTTCGAGGTAGTAATTTCGGGCAAAAATGTTCCACAAAATTCGCCAAGGTAAACGGATTTTCGCAAGGGCGCAGCTTCCGAGTTTGACGGGTATACGAATGACCGCGTTATTGAAACGCGACGAAATTTTGACGCGAAGCGAAAACAAATTGAATGATTGCGAAATGTGTATACACCTGTCGACGCGAAAACAAATAGGCAAATTTTTGGAGCTTTGTCAAGCAAATTCGATGGTCGATTTCATGCATCGAGCTACGTTTTCGTGGGGAAAAAAAACTTGATGTTCATTTGTTAACAAAAGTTATCGTTCGCGTTTATATGTGTACCGATTATTTATATACCATAAATAACTGTTTCGCTCGATCACCTGTAATCTGAAACAATTTCAGTAATCCCAACAATTCCAACCACTTTCTCCGTTCATCACCAGTCTTCCATCTTGTGCGACTAATTATCACCGTAAAAGCTTTTTGAAAGTTTTTTAGTCACTGCACATTTGGCACACTTAGAATAAGGAATAATTAATGTTGTAGTTGGAAAATGAAATTAATTCTCATTGACTGTTATAAGAGACTTCCCACGTTATAAGAGAAATTGAATTATGTCATCTTCTTAACCTTTTATTAAATATTTAACTTATTAAAAATTTTTTTTTAAATTAGAAAGTGTATGTATTAAGAAAATTACTATAGACGAGAGTGTTCTTATCATGTTCATATCACGCTCTTAATTTTGTATTAAATATTTAGCTTATTAAAAATTTTGTTTTAAATGAGAAAGTGTATGTATTAAGAAAATGACTATAGACGAGAGTCTTCCGGGCCTGAATGACTTTGCGATACCGTAACAAAAATATATCCCAAATACATTATATTTGCACATGGTGGACGCGACCCTCCCATCGTCACGAAAGTACAATAGGTACAATAGGTTCGTGAAAAATTACACCATCTTTTAATCAATTTAATTACGCAAAGGTACAGATAGCTAGTCTCGACTCTTCTAGTTAAAAGGATATTTATTCTTGAGAATCTTTCGTCAGATATAGCTGACAGAATCCACTTAACGAGACTTGCTCCTGTAAATCTAATTCTTCGTCAGATATGAATCACAGAACCCACCTAAAGAGATTTGGTCGAATAATATTCCGATTAAGGATTCTTAGGAATTTAGGAACTTAAAATTACCCAGGAGTTACGTATTAAAAAGTGATCGAAACCTGAAATTTTTCGCGGTCAGACAGTCGCTTTATCACGCTGATGCGACAACACGAATAACGGAGGAACCTGCAAGGGTATCTGGGTCGAGGAGGCAGACCAGTCCGTCCCGACGACGTGAAATATCGCCGCGACACCCAGCCTGCTTTTCACCTGCTCGAAACAGCCTCAGCTTTTCGTCACGATCGTACCTAGCTTCGGTCCGAAGAAACTATTTCATCCTGCTACGACCTTATCGTGAAATTGCCTGCTCGTCGTTGTTCCATCGCGTTTCCTCGCTGGATATTTATAGTGGCGAACGGTTTCTTGGAGCTTTCCAAAAGGATGTAGGTCAAAAACCGTGCTGAATCTTGCAAACTCGAGCCTTGTCTTTCGTCTCCTCGCAACGACTTCGTATTAATTGTCCCTGACGCGGACTTTGGTACGTTTGTTGCCTTTCTCCTCGCTAAGGATGAACTTTTGACCTTTATTTTCTATGTAAAAAGCCGCCTCTTTCCGCTCTCCGTGCGGCATCCTCGCGGTTTCTCGAGGTTTGACGAAAACTTCTAACGCCATGGACAGGACGTCGGTTTATTCCTTTTTTTTCTTTTTTTACCGACGGTTTTAGGTCAAGGCGTGCGTTTATGGAGTTAGGATGAGGTGGGAAGAAAAGGAATAAGTAAATATGTGAGATTGAAGCGGTGTAATTTCTATAATATTAACGATACTCTTCAGACGTTCCATTTTGAGGAGTATGGTACGATAAATTGTGAATATACCGTTGACCATTATAAATATAGTACATTTATACTATATTATACTATATTATACTATATTATGCTATATTTATTGTACTTTAATACAAATATAGTATATTATGGTGTGATAAAAATTATTCAATTATTATTAGTAAATTATAAGAATATAATAATTTTTTAAATAGCATTTAAAGCATTTAATAATAATCATTAGTATATTATAATATTAATATTTATTACTGAAACAGTGTTTAATAATTTATGTTAAGGTACCGAATTATTAGCAATTTTTATTATAGAGAGTTCAATTTTCACCATAAGCAATTAAAAAGATTTATTCTTGATGGATATTAAAAATTGCCACTGCTTCCGTGTTTTTATTCTGGCAACTCGTTTTGATTTATTAAAAAAAGATGTGTATATAGGTCAGGATTTAATTTTTGTGCTTATAATCTCGAGCTCTCCAGAGATAGACCCTTCTTTTTCTTTCATAACAAATTACCCTTGATTTTCTCTGCGAGTTCTAGGGAATTTGTTTTCGTTAATTAAATAAATTGAGCGGATTACAATTTGTATTAAGATGCACGTAGACGAGTTTGTGCATTTCGATTCGACGCCGTCGGATTACCACTTAAATCCAATCGACTAATGCAAAGCTTTAGTCGACTTACAAGCCACGAATTTGTGCCAGCAAGAACCATTTCCATAACGACTCCTTCTTGTATACGTATCGGTACGCTCAGCCAGCAACGGCGATCGTGAAATATCTCTTAATACTTCCTTCGTATTGTACGTGTCCTGCGATGCATGGTTAAAGCAAATTGGTAACGAAATGAATTTTTCTTTTCGCCAAGTAAATGAAATGTGGTAAACAAGTATATGAAAATAGCAAATACCGAGTGCAAGAATGTACGGTGATTTTATCCGGGGAGCTTTTCTTCTTTCAAAATGAATTATTTTATTAAATAAGAGATTTCAGAGTAAATATTAAATAAGAAATTTAGGAATAAATATTAAATAAGAAATTTAAGAATAAATATAAGAATATATAATAATAAATATAATAATAAGAATAAATATAAGAAATTTAAGAATATATAATTATAATAAATATTAAATTAAAAATTTCAGAATAAATATTAAACAAAAAATTTCAGAATAAATATTAAACCAAAAATTTCAAAATAAATATTAAACCAAAAATTTCAAAATAAATATTAAACCAAATATTTCAGAATAAATATTAAACCGAAAATTTCAGAATAAATATTACATAAAAAATTCCAGAATAAATGGATTAAAGTTGTCCTTTAGTATCGACCATGTTCTATCATTTATGTTTTAGTGTTTGATCTATGTAAATTATTACATTCGCTGCGATATTATCAACATATTGTCTACTACTCACAGAGGTTTCTCGTTTTCCATCCGTTCGTAATAAATCACACTTCACCAACAATTCGTGCAGCAAGAAAGTTCGATGACAGGCGGTTTGCAAAGGATCTAAAAAGGATACACATTGAAAACAGAGCATCGTTTTCCTTGCCAAGTAACAAAAACTAACGTCGAAAATAAATCTTGGTTGCGCGAGCGTCCTAGATCTGGAAAATGGAAACGATTTTGGCCGCCTCTTTCACGAATCCTGGCGTTCGTTTGATACTTGTGAATTCTGCACGGTGATATCACCGGAAGCACTGGTTAGATCGATCAAAATTACCACGCTTAGAAATCTTTGGAGCTATGAAATTAAGACAACATTTTTTCAAAATTGCTCCATATTCCACAATGCAATGTCAACAAATTTACTTATAATTCCATGTAAGGAATTGATTGCAAATTCTTCAAGTCAAAAAAAAAGAAAAAGAATATATAATTTATATCAACTAATTTTTAGTAAATTTTCCTCTTCCATAGTTGTAGATATATTTAAATTAATTATTCACCGATCCACACTGTCTACACTTAATACAGAAATAAAAATAATTAAAATAAAAACCAACTAAAAAAAAATATTGTGTAGGTTACAATTTAAACTTATATTTCAACTAGAATATAAAAGAAACGTATCGAAAAAAATTTTACATTCTCTTAATGGTACCTTATTTAAATATTCCGATACCACTCAAAATATTCGAGTATAAATTTCCGGATTTATCATGTTACATTTAAGACATTATCATATTCGAATAACTAAATAATTTAAATATTTTTCAACTTATAAAAATATTCTATGATCACCTATTATCAAGTAATCTTTCTTAGATATTTCTTTTCACCAATCTGTTTCTTCTAACCTATTCAAAAAATAATTCCAACATTAATCTCCGCCGAAACTAATATCATTTAACCAAGTACAACAAATGTATTATCCAATTTAAATCGACCAGCACGGCATCGAGTATTCGAACATCGGCGATAATTAGCGGCAGGCATACCTGAATCGATTGTCAATCGTTTCTAAATAAAATTATAAACGGATACGTTCCCTGGCACCGACGTCGAGGCTCGTGGTTCCGCTTTAATCCCATAACTGATGCAACAAATCGTGCGTGTTCGTGGATTACGATGAAGTGCATGTGCATAATAGACGGGTAATAGCACGATGACCCCCCCAGGCTATCCTTTAACGAGGCAGAATCAATTTCATGCGTGTCTTGTTAGGTTTTTATTAACTGGAATCTAACGGGTCGAATTATCGACTGCTTTCATAATTAGATTTGATGCTTCGCTTTATTTTTCCTATCATTTTTCTTTAGATTAACTCTTTGGAGCAACAGAAACCATTGTTTACGTTTGATTTTTCTCGGTTTTGTTTTCTCTTTTGTTCAGTTTATTAGGAGAAGAAAGTTTAATCAAAGCAAAGCTGGAAAACTGGTTTTTAATTGGTACTTTGTGAAGAAGTTGGGCGAAAGTTTGATTATTTTTAAGACGCTCGAGGTAATGTTTTCCGAAGGATAATCGCAAAGGCAAGAAATATGTGGATTCTCTTTGGAAAACATTTCGTTCAATACCTTCATGGAAAATGTATTTTTTAACCGTGATGGTAATTAGTTGGAGGCTATTGTTAAAAGTAATTTGAAACTATTTGGTATATTAGTTACTCCTGGATCAAATATTATTCTTCTTCGGTAAACATTTTAATCTTTCAGTTAGATTAGTTAAATTTGTCAGTCGAATGAATTTGGTTTACACGAGGAAACATAATTTTTAAATAGAATGTTCAATTTTTGTGATTTTTGTGAAAAGATTTCAACGTATAATTTCTCAATTAAAAATTCCTAATAATTATAAATTTTTCTATCTTTACGATATATCACAAAAATAAAGTAAAATCTAGTTTCCTATAATTATCCACTAAACGAATTTAACGCTGAAACTATCAAATATTAATTTAAATTAAAGTATAAGTAAATATTAAAGTATATTCACAAATAAATTGAAACAATAGATTGTAAAACGCACAACCTAATAGAAACAAAGTTTCATCCATACCTTCTACAGAAAATAAAAAAAAAATGTATAAACCTGCTATAAAAAATTACGAATCAGTCATTTGTACCATTTTTATAATTCCGCTGTTAAATTCTCTTTAAAATCAAGCTTAATTTTCCTCTCTCTCTCAACATTAAACCATCGACAATTTCCATTGAAGCAATTTCGAATCTTTTATTCGAAGCGCATCGAATTAAGTCCAATTAAAATCCCAATCCAACTCTCTGTGCAACTTCTCTATCGTTGAGACGTGCCTTCCGTCGAACGCGTTCGATTTTTCGCACGTTCCGTGACGCTGTCCTCTATCAGCCAGAACGTAAATACATTCGAAGAGAAGTTTCTTGTTTGCCTAACAGAGTTTCGAGCGAACTTGCCACTCATCCCGCTTCGCCAGAAGCCGGAATCTTCGAGAGGTTCGACGTATTCGTCACTGGAGACGCTTTCGTAATTGCTCGCGACCGAGAACGTCGCAGGCGATCGGATTTTCGTGGAAAGTTCATCGTTTAAACGCGGCCAATATGAATTCGTGGCTAAGTTTAACGTTTCTCCGCGTGTTTTCTCGCGTTGCAACGACGCAAGTGTGAAACGCGAGCTTCGGTTGGCTGAGATTTTCGTAATTGCAACTCTCGTGGCATTTGGACCAATTGAAAAGTTCACGAGCTCTGGCTGAGGGCGTTAGAAATTTAGTTTGCAACCGTGTAGATGATAAAAGACCGGATTTAGAGAGTTGGAAGGTGTTGCCGAGGTCTGTGAAGGGCTTTAACAATTCGGGCTTCTTGTTTTATGAAGTTTGCTCAGATGGCGAGATTTGAAAGTGGTTACAAACGGTTAGAGGCAGTGCAGCAAAGACGGACGTTTACGAAACAACTTTCTTAACGTTCAAGTTAAAATTGATTTTTCAATGTCGTGACCCAATTTTTTTATTAGTTTGTTAAGTAGCAGCTTTATCAGAATTTAAGAAATAGATAGATTCTGTGAATATGTGAAGGGTTTTTTTTTATCAATTGACTAAGAATTAATTTTAACAGAATCTAAAAAATATAATTAAGTTAAAATTGGTTTTTCAATGTCGTGAGATTTTTTATTGGTTGGTAGTAGGTTTATCAGAATTTAAGAAATAGATATATTTTGTGAATGTGTGAAGGATTTTTTTATGAATTGACTAAGAATTAATTTTAACAGAAACGAAAAAATATAATTAAGTTAAAATTGATTTTTCAATGTCGTGAGATTTTTTTATTCAATAAATATAATAATATAATAATATTATTCTTAATTATTCAATAACTAAGAAATATAATAAAGAGTATTTTGGTATTTTATATCATAAAATATTTCGAATATTTATTTTATATACATTACACAATAAAATTTTTTAAGTTACCTTACCGATCCATCGTGAACAGTTCGTATCTTTTAGAACGGATCGTATGATACATTATACATAGCAGTATCATTTTCGTAGTTCATAACGAATGAAGTTTTGTCATAAACGAGATACATAACGCGAATGTTTCATACAACATCGTACATTAACAGACTGTACGCTGGAAACCACGTAATATAAATAGCGAAATAAAATTAATAATACTCTTACTTGAAATTAGATCGGTAACGTTACAATTTAATCAGTTTACCCCCGATAAACATTTAATGGAGCAAATCATTTTGGTTTAGCGTATATCATTATACATTATATACAAACAATTAGCTTATGTGACAGATAGTAGCGATGAATTTAAACCTGGATCCAATTAATTACCAATTTCTTCCTAACTCCACAAATTTTATTTCGATAAAACTCTAGCGAAACTCATTAAACATCCATAAAATATCACAGTTTAATATCCTGTTAGTTATTATCATCAACTCTTGCATTTAATTCCGCGTAATCCGGATTAAATATTAACCCGCGTATAATCGTTGATATTAATCACGCGATTACAGAACCGATAGAATTAAATTCAGAACCAAAGTTGGAAACAAAATTTCCAACCAAAAAAAAAACAAAAAACGAGAAAACTCCGTTCAGCATCACCGTCCAAAATCTAAATTATCTATTAACTCAACGATCTCCGGAGCCAGAAAACTTTCCGCATAATATGTCCGCGTCCCCAGAAACTTGCCCCGAACGAGCGCGAAATAAAATAGCGAAGAGAAAACAAAAATCGGGGACGATGTCAAGATCCGAGCGAATAATTCTTCGCTGAAATCGGGATCGAGGCCAAGACGCGACGAACCGAGCTGGAAGACGGTGTCTGCTCGAGAGGAAACAAACGAGAATGGAGGAGGGAAGCTTTCGGTGGCACGGAAAGCGGAGGAAAATCGCGCGAGACGCGTGGAAACGCGCGAGAAGTAAAGCGAAACGGGCACGTCGGTTTCCAGGAAGGTGTAAAAAAGAAAAGTGCAGGAACAGGCGGGCAGAAATAGCGCTGGTTAATTTTGCCCCGGCCCGTGCTATAAACGTGCGCCTCGCAACCTCCGCGTCTGTTCATCGTCTGCCCTCCTCTTCTTTCTCGCGCCGTTCTTTTTCTCCGTCTGTTTGCCTCTGTCCGTGCAATTCTCCCTCGTCACGCCCTTTTTCATCCCTTATGCTCCACGGTTAACGCTTTACGATCCCGAAGCTTTTTCTTACAAGTTTCCTTAGTTTGAGTTTCGCTCAAAAGGTTTTCAGCGGTGTTTTAATTATGGAGGCAGGCCTTTTAGGGCTCGGGGATTGAAAGAGCGGTAAAGGATGTGGTAACGAAGTTGAAGGGTTACGATGGGGAATTACGAGAGGGGTAAATACGATTTTGGATTAGGTTCGTTTTTGTTGCTTCTAATGGTTGACCTATTTGCGTGATAATCAGAAATATGCCATCACAAGTTTCTTTCGTATTAAACGATTATGTTGATTAATTTGTAGTAAACGGTACGTTAGTTATGGATACTGTGTTAACGTATTTTGCATTCCTTTGTCTTTCTCTATTTTTTTATGGTTTTTATTTTAACGTTACAAATTAATGTATCTATATTTTAAAAAATTTGTTTTATCTAGTTGTCGCTGTTCTGTTATATTTGATCACTGTATTACCGTAGCGACATCACGATGCATCTGTATTAATTATTAGTTTTAAAATTTTCAAATCAAAGTGAAAAACTGTAGGCGATCGTAATTTTTTCTCCGATAAGCGGACAAAATTCGGACTACAGAGGGTTAATATCAGTCGTGCTTTTTGCAATAGACACAGCACACTAATACTATACCATTTACTTTAAATATCTACCAAATACGTTAACACATTCTTTTTTCAAACTCCAATATACCCATAACTAGCAATTTAAATAAATTAAGTAATTTAAATAACGGTTCCATAAAACCTTCCAAGAAAAAAAAATTCTGTAGCTAAAAAATTGAGCCAAAAACATTTGCAATCTCAGCAGGAAATGAACGATTCCTCGAATCGCTGACATAATCGAACCACGGTGTCAACGCAGTCACAGGAAGCCGCGGACGTTTCGGTACGCTCGTTGACGAGCAAACGTCGACGCGTGGACGCATTTAGAGAGGCGAGATTACGCGGCCACCGCGTCACGTGGCCGTCAATGTAACGAATTCGTCTCCTTTCGTCCGTCGTTTATTTACGTTGGTCCGATCCGATTATTTTTCTTTCCGCCGCGCGATTTCCTTCACTTTTAACCCCTTCTCCTCAACGTTTACGATAGATACCCAGTCCTTCGTCGCGTCGAAGGGGATGGTCCAAGGAAAAATAAATGAGGCAGCAAATCAAAGGGGTGTTCTAGCTTCCCCCGTCTCCATCGGCGTTCCTCTTTTTCCGCCTGTTCCCTCTTTCAACAGCGCTCTTTGAGCGGCTTTGTGAAGCACCGCATCGCTCATCTCCTTTCTCCCTTTTTTTTGTTTCAGACGTTCCCAGCGAGCAATCTGTTTTCGTCATGCTGAACGGCGAGGAGAGCGAGCTGAGATTCTTGAACATCGCGAACCCAAAGGTGAGTAGCCACTTTCCCGGGCTTCCCGAGTTTCCCGTGCCAATTGGAGAACGCTTCTTCGAACGAGACCGCCGTTTAACGCCTTTCTTTTCGAAGTTAGATTTGTTCGACCGTTCCTCTTCGCGCTTCGTTTCTGCGACCGGGGTTTAAGTTTTCGGATGTTGATTCGTGCGTTTCAGGGGTGTATCATGGGATTGGATATTGTTGAGAATTGTGAGAAGAAGGAAGGATTTATTTTTAGGGTAGGAGGAATATTTGGCTGATAATTGATTTCTGGGATTTTTTGATTGTTTGTTGTGTTATTTACACGTAGGTTATGGTAGGGTTATGTTAATGTATCTGAGAAGGGAGCTAAGGAAAGAAGTTATGTTCGTTGTAAATGTTTGTAAATTTAGAGGAGAGTTTGTAAAAGCTTTCGTAGTTTGGGGATTTGTAAT
>SMSQ01019150.1:0-11942 GCA_019453375.1 Ctenoplectra terminalis | reverse complement strand
GCACTCTTCACTCAGACCATAATCTCATGTGCTCTATCCTGAACACTCTTCTTTCGCACTTCTAAATACTTTTCATTTATATTCGAAATTCTAGTTCGAAATTCTAGTATCGAAAAGCATACTCTGATTCGATAAAAACAAAAACACGAGATTTCCATGTCCACCATGAGTGTGTCGAAAGTCTTCTTGGTCTACTAGACGATTAGCTTACACCTGCGGATATTGGGAACGACTATACCATCATCAAAGTAGTACAAAAAATTGGTGAAAAATTACACCGCCGCCTTTTAATAAGTTCATTCGACTTATATTGGTACAGATAATCAGTCTTGACTCTTCTGGCTGTAAGGATGTTTATTCTAAGGCATTTTTCATCGGATATAGTATTCCCATTTCCACGGTAGTAAACAGATTACTTTGCTGTACAATCTCAAATCTGTTGTATCAATTCATTCGTATTTAATGCATTCACGAGCGACTTACAACATTTATAATAAATAAATAATTACTGCTATCTGCGTACAAATAATTAACTTCAAATGAGCAAATATTACTTTGTTCGAATAAAAGATAACAAGCTAGCAATTAATGAGTTATTATTTCAATCGAGCATTATTATAAACTTTCGCGAACTTTTTCTCTTTAGGACATTTCTCTGTTACGGATGACAATTTTTATACACTTATTCGTAAGTGACTGGATACTTACTTGATAATAGGTATAGGTACCTCTTACTGGATTTATATCAGTTCGTGTTGTAAAATGTTTAAAATTGTTGAATTACCAACTAGTCTTTGCCTTTTCAGCTCAACATTTTCGTTGAGTCAACATGTTTTCGTCAGATTTCCAGAACTAAATAAACAAAATCTGTCCGGTATCATCAAGGGCACAATTCGCCAAGACTGGTCCTCTACGTCTCTTCCCTTTCTAAATATATGTAAATCAGGATATTCTGCAGGAGGGTCCCGGTGGCTGATCGACGCGTCATTTGGAGGGGTGAGGACGGGTGATACAAATTCCAAATATAAAATTTTAGGTGCGATCAGTTATTACTTTCCGAGATATTAATAATAAACTTTCAGCACCATACATTCAATATTGCGTATACAGACTTGACTAACCCATTGAATGCTACCAATCCAGATGTTACTAATCCAGCTGTCTTCGTTTTGGTAGTATCGCTCGTCAGCTGTCGTGTAGCAGATAACCTTATAGCGATATCGGCTTCAGTATTATACGGTGTCCCATGTAAAATTTTGACGCGTGGACTAGATATTATGGAGCTGCTGGTTGCTTTACAGCGCACGCGAATGGGCAGGGTCGAATCAGCCATATAGCAGAAGTAGCAAATGCTACGGGTCCCGCGCCTAGAGCAGAAAATGTTTAGCTTGTAAAATTTTGTAACAACCTTGGCTACCGTTAATAGATATTTTTGCTTCGAAGAAATGTTTTTCTAAAAATATTTCGAAAAACAAAATATCTTTGGAAATCTTTCTCTAAAATAGGGCCTTCTTGTATTTCCTACAGGCCCCGCGCTGGCTTAATTCGGCTCTGTCAGTGGGCAGGAACCCGCTTTTCATGACCGAAATTGTATTTTTGAAGTTCCACGCTTTGAAAAAATTTTTCTATTCATTAATTGATAACTGTTCGAAGTTTCAAAATCCAAAATATTAGCCATTTTAGATAATTATGTATGCGGGGACATCACTCTGAAGACAAAAAGCAGAAATTCAAAGTAAAATCAATTATTCTAAGAACTGATTGTACAGCGTGAAATAACAGGTTTGAATTAATGTTTTATACAGATTGTCCCAAAAGATCTGTAAGTCCCTTTAAGGGGTGACTCCTGAGGTGATTTCAAGTAACTTTTTCCTTTAAGAAAATGTCAAATTCGGCTTTGTTAACGAGTTATTAACGAAAAACACTGACCAATCACAGAGCGAGTAAGACGGCTGGGCGTCAGCGGAAGCGTTGGGTTCCACGCCGGGCTTGTGTTTCTACGAGCAACTCAGGATATATCGAAGCGACCGTTGACGAATGTTAAACAAAAGTTATATCGAATAAACTAATTAATTGTTATTCGCGTGGAACAAATAAATTGAGTTTATTCGATATTCCAAATGGATAATGAACAAATCAACGAAAAGTAATTGAAATTTATTAAGGAACAGAATGAAATTCTCTTTTCTAATAAAAATTTATTCAAACAACATCAAACACTGTTATTGATCGTAAATCTTAAACATAGTTCTTTAATAGTGTTTAACACTGTCGTTTAAGTTTATTTTTATTGCTTCAATACGATATTTAATAATAATATTAATTATAAATATTTAATAATGTATAATAATTGTTTAATAGTTTCGCTGAAATGATTTTTTATGAAAACTTTGAAGAACACAGCCAGAAATAAGTTACAGACTCTCGTTAAATTAGAAAAGAATAATCGAAAAATTAAATTGAACTCACCCAATCAGCAAATGACATTTTCGCAAAGGAAAAAGCTATTTGAAATCATCTCAGGAATCACCCCTTAAAGGGACTTACAGACCTTTTGGGACAGCTTGTATATATCAATAGGCATGTTTTCATTATTTAATTAGCTCTTAAGCGTTATTTAATAATTTATAACAATTTAAATTTTGAGAAAGGTTTTAACACGTTGAATGCCGTAGGAGTTTTACTGGGTTTACCTATGGCACCGCGATGAGTTTTTTATTATGCGATACATATAATGTTTAAATATTATCTACCACAAATAAGATACTGTGTACAATCGTGTTTTAATAAATTTATTTAATGGGGGTCACCGGTGACCCCCGGAGCCCTGCAGTGCGTTTCTACGATTTCGCGCGATTTAGGTATGTTTTACGATAAAAAAAATTCAAAGCAATCAGGGAGGACAACTGCAAAAAACTGTACTAAAAAAGTCATGACATATTCTGAAGACTGTGTTGGTTGACCCTTTCTTTGTTTGGAGTGCTTCAATACGACACATCGCAATGTGCGCGCATAATAGGCCTATATTTTATGTATAAATAAAACTATTTTTATTAACTACATAATATTTTATTTACTACATTGTAGTAACGATGGTAACAATGAAAAAATTATAAGTATTGACATTACTATAGACTGTGCGCTGTGATGATAATTAAAAAACATTTGGTAGCAAAATAGTTAAGAATTTAAGAAGAAAATTGTAAAAACCTGCAAAGGAAGATGGTAACTTTGTTTAATGTGATTTAATATAACTGGTTGATGAATTATAAGGTATTATTTTTTGAAATTGATACTGTCAGTTTTCGGAAATCAACGACGCCTAAACGAAAATTTTCGCGTCGGTCCGCAGGGACCGGTGTGGTGCTTAACGTGTTAAAAAAATGTGTAGAAATGTTGGACATAGAAGTTATATCATATGAAAGTTTAAACAATTGTGAAGAGTAACATGCAAATTTCAAATACAGCTACCTGCTTTTATTTTAACTTACTGTTTTGAATATTTTTTCATTTACTTATGTTCGTTACATTAATGGCATTTATGTTGAACATAAATCGATATAAAGGTATTTTTAATTTTGACCAGAAAAAGTCATTTTTCCGATCATTTAGCACTGTTAGCATGATTTTACAGATATTTAAAAAAAAAATGTTTCCAGCAAACGTTGATCGGTGTTCACTTTTCTACAAATTTCAATATGAAAAATTGAAAAAAAATTTTTATAAAAAATGGAGGACACTTCAACTTTTTAAATCGTAATATATATTTTTAATCTCATAATATTCTAGCGGGTGTCGAGACGAATTCAACGACCTATTATACTTGTACTACCTTAGGTCTTGAAATAACGTTAAAATAATTTTGCCCACCAAAAAAGTGGTTTTCAGCCGGCTGTGATTAGATTTTTCGAAATTAAAATATAACGTAACTTACGGGGGGCAATTTAGCATTCAACTCTCTGATAAACAATTTAGATTGATCGAATCGTTTCTGTAAACAAGTCTGCAAACAAGTCAAGTCCTTGTTGGAAACCGGCTGTAAACAAAATTCAATGTAATAGTAGCAGCAGTTTTTCGCTAATATCTGGAAAATTAAGCGAGACCGCCGCTTATACGTATAGGAAAAACTTGTTCAAAATATCGATTTCTACGACATGTCCAAAAATCATCCCAATCAGAGAAGGGATCCCTTTCTGCGATTTCACATTGGACCTCGTATAATACTGAAGCCGATATCGCTATGTCACCTACCGCTTGACAGTTGACGAGCGATACTACCACAGTTGGATTAACAACATCTGGATTAACTATGAAGTATTCAATGTATGGTGTTGAAAGTTTTTTATTAACACGTTAGTTGCCGCGCGTATTTTACGTGCTCATGACGCCAACATGAATTTCTTATTATGCGATGTGTATCATGTTGAAAAAAAATATGTATATTTTCCTTGTATTAATAAAATTATTTTTGTGTATCCCGAATGGCATTAATTTCTTCAAACCATTATGGTAATTTTAAAATATATCAGTATCGATATTTATTTTAATTATGTATCTTACTATTGGTCGCGTCGCCGGTCATCGGTGGCCCCCATGGCGCTGTAGTCAAATCGAGTGCGGGCCACCGGTGGCCCCCACGGCAGTCAACGTGTTAATATCTCAGAAGGTACTAATTGATCGCATTAAAAATTTTATATTTAGAATTTGTATTCCTCGCCATCCCGCCGAACTTCGTGTCGATCGGCCATCGGGGAACCTTTCGGTAGAACACACGTAAGTGTGTTCAGTACTTCGCGTACTTACTTTAAAACTATTGATTTCCGAATATTTTGTAACTGGAAAATTCGTGCTGAAATATATTATTCTAAAATAATTCAAAGTGTTTCTCGTCTATTTGCAGGTTTCCAACAAAGTTATAAAATTAAATTAACATTTATTAACAATATAAAAAGCTCGTAGGTTGTAGCCTTTCTGAAATTGTCTTGCCGAAAAGGTATCTTATTCTCAATAGACATTTTATTAAAATTTACAAATGTACGATGAATTATGTTAAAATTAAACGTACGTCAAAGTAACAGGTTCGGTGGTCCTACGGGAAAGTATGTACGTCGACTTATTTATTGGGTTGTTCGGAAAATAATTTCGTTTTTTCCCGATAGAGAATTTAATTGTATTTTTTTTCACCCAACTTCACACTTATGCCGCATAATCATTATATGTTTCGAGAGCTGATATAGCAAGGTTTGTGTGTGAAAAAGTCCATTTAATTCTAGGCAGTAGTTTTTGGTTGATCTCCCTTTTAAATATGGAGAGCAATAAGCAGCATTTCCATTATATTTTACTTTTTTACTATAGAAAAGGTAAAAATGCTGTTCAAGCCGGAAAGAAATTAACCGACGTGTATGGAGATGTGTTGACAGTACGCCAGTGCCAGAACTGGTTTGCAAAATTTCGATCCGGAAATTTTGATGTCGAAGATGTACCACGGTCTTGGCTGCCGATTGAAGCTGATAAAGACAAAATAAAGGCATTAGTTGAAGCAAACCGGCGAATAACAACACGAAAGATGGCGAAAGGTGCTGGACTAGAATGGCCAATATATAATTTAATAAAATATTTGTTCATTATACGAAAATTGTCTTTCATTTTCACAAAAAAAAAACGAAATTACTTTCCGAACAACCCAATAGTATATATTTTTAAGTTATTACAAAATTTCATGAAAATTCAAAGACAGGAGGTACATTTCTGAACTATAGTCAAAAATCTTGCACTCGAATGTATTACCACATGCAGCACTTAGACCACCAATGTTACTGATCTTGTAATAACAGTTCAATAGACTTTTAATAAACAATTACAAATGCTATTACAACATGGACATGAATTTTTGGACATTCGATTCATCATATACCTACGTAAGTGTTACGGTTTTACCTAGTTCACCATTTTTTTTTTTTTTTTCCAAATAAATTTTTCAACAAATGGAGCTTTAGTCTAGATATTATAAAACGCGTATTCATAGAATGATTTTAAAAGCTGTTGCCGTTAAAGGAGCAAAAAAAGCTACACTTACATTTTTAGGTAATTACAAATTGTTGGTTCAAGTACTTGTGAAGAAACAACAACAGAATCAATATCATATATGTTTTAATGTATTCTCAAAGTAACATAAGCATTTCTTTTAATAATGTCGTAATTCTCTTTTTAATTATCTTTACTGCACAATTTCTCGTCACCCGTTTATAAGCTACTAATCATATTCTCGCTTTCGTCTATTTTCGCGTACGCCTCCTTTCATCCTCTCCTTATATACGATTTAGCACTGTGATCCTCGCTCTCTCGCCCTCTCATATCTCACACATCCTGCCAATCGCACTCATTTCTAGATTTACATGCTCCCATTCGGTCTCTTATTCACGCGCGCATTCTCTCGTTATTCAAACAATCGCTACAAGAAATGGTCTAAAATTGTTGCACAGTAACTGTATAAGAAAACATCGTATTTTCACTTTTACGATATTTGCATTCAAGTGCAAAGCTTTTTTTACTAATTTAATTGCATCGACTCCCAACTAACAAATCGAATAATATATTTGCAATCAAAAACCTTGATATCTCGAACTCAGATCTTCCAAATAAATCATTATACAAAATGCCTAACAAGTTATCATTCTATGCTTCTCCCTGCATGCAATCTCAAGAACCAAAAATAAACATCAAGTTAATCCATCCTCTGTAATGCTACGTGACTTGGAAATTACATATCATCCATATATCTATATGTTTTTTACTTTTATTCGATTTGTTTGTGTCTTTATTTTTGTATTTTATCGGTATTCTATTATACTAATATCAACCGTACTATTTACGATATCGAGTTGTTAATTAAACCTTCTGGGTCCACTGACCGATTTTGCAATGCCGAAGCATTAGGCTATAGCTACAGATATTAGGGACGATATGCCACCACAAGAGAGTGCAAGGGGCTCGAGAAAAATTTCCTTTTAATCATTAAATTCGGCTAACCGGTCTACCGCTAATTCGAATACCAGTTTTGACTCTTCCAGCCACAAAGATACTTATTCACTATTATAATTTCAGAATCCATCCAACGAAACGTTGCCCGCAGCTATTTATAACAATCATTAGATCACGTAAAAATACGTCTTTTTCAAATTATCGCTCAACCAGTCGCACAAAAATCTTTCGTGCTTTTTTTTTATACAATACGTTGAATATAGTTGCTCAATATAATCAATAATATAATCGTTTCGCAAGCGTAAGGTATTTATACAGCTAAGTTTAGTAAGTAACTGATGTGACGCGAAATGTGAAAATAAACAGTTTAGGTACTTCATGGGTAAGAGATTTAAGTAAAATGATGCATCGTAACAACGAATGATATATTCTTATAATAATTTGTTGTATTCTGCTTCTGTACTCATTGTCAGTATGTCTTCAACTATTATATGAATCGAAAGTGAAATTTCATTCCTTTAAAATATTTTATTTACAATATTTATAAAAAGAATTGTATTCCTTATTACGAAAATGAACACTTCATTATCTATCGTTCAATACCACTGTTCGGTTAGGGATTCGGTAGTGACGAACAGCGATTTTTGAGTGAGAACTCAAAAGGTTAAAAAATTAAGTAAAAAAATTACAATCTATTACAAGTTTATCTGGTATAATGAAAGAAAATTATGGTTATACATTATTAACAACAAATACAACAGCAATTAACCACTCGTTGTTTTCTACAGCGCAAACGGGAGGGCGCCAGTGTCCAGCAAGCCGCCCCTGCCTCCGCAACCACCCCGCGTCGGGGCGCTAGGCTCGAGATCGTCGACGGGCGCGTCGGCTGCGGCGGCGGCGGCGTGTTCGTCGCGCCGACGCGCGGCCACGGACCTTGGAAATCCGGCGGCCATCGAGATGGCGAAAGCCCGCACGATGCAGGCCGCCCAGCAGCGCCCGGTCGGCCTGCTCGAGACCGACCTCGACGAGGCCGTGCCGTCGACGACGTTGAGCGTCGCCACCGCTTCCGCCTCCGTGAACGCCACCGGCAAAAAAACCAGAAGCTTGCTCAATCTGAATCACACCTCGACCGCCCCACGACCCAGGCCGGAGCACGCCCTCCACGTACCCCAGTCGCCCGTCTCCGCTTCGCACAGGAGCCCCCGAGACGACGACGCCGCGTCCACCATCAACCAACGGCCACATAAATCCATGGAGTTCCTTCTCGACAAGGAGAATCTGCACTTCGTCAAGGTGAGTACCTTGCCTATCTCTGCTCTTGAGAGCAACTGCTACCACAGTTGTTTCTGAAGATGTTGGTTTGGTTCGAGTTATCGGTGACTTTTTCGTCACTTCCGTGACACTCGATCGTTTCGCAATAAGTTTCCGCGATTTTGAATCTCCTGGAAAATGTGGAGGTTTCAATGAGTTATAGATCAATTGATCCTTGGTCGTAAGAAATGTTATAGAGTTGGTTAAAAATGAAGGGTGGGCTCGTGAGAGCTAGGGTTGGTCTGATGGATGGACTCTGTATTTTGAGAGGGCGAGTTCGGTACTAACCGTTCCCGAAAGAATTGAATTGATAGCATATGGTGACATGGATCATTGTTTCCTTTTATAGCTATGTTTTAGAGATAGATGTTTAGTTCTGGGTATTTCTTGCGTCTATTAAAGTTGGTACTTTTTAAACATTTGTCAGTATGGAAGCTTCGATGATTGATTATAAAGTACAACAAAGTACAATCGTTGTAGCGTGGGTATCGCTTTTCGTGGATTATTTCCGTCGAGTGTTAATTGCCTTCGTATCTTCGTTCGATTACCAGCTTAATTAATAACAAATAGTGTCTTGTTAACAGTGATATGATAAAAAAACTCGCGAAATAACGTAATTCACGTGTGATATCGTATCGCAGAAGTTGTAACGATAAACAATTTTAACGAATAGTTAGTTTTTTTTAATGAAAATGATGTAACTAGATGTTAACCCTTACGCAGTACATTACTGGAGAGATGTAGGTATTCCGCCCAAATACAGTGCTGTATAGATAACCAAATTATTAAAATTTGAAATTATTTGATGTAAAGTTGAAACTAAATACTTTTCGAAGTACATGAAAGTATTAGACCTTAATTTTGAAAAAAGAGTATACAATGCACCTCATTATGATCACTACTCAATCGAACGTGTTATTTTGTAGGTATCTTTCATCTTCTTTATGTTTGTTCTTGCTTTGATACGCATTTTATCCGACAGAGTTAATAACCGTCAGTTGATCTTGTCGCAGTGTCCATTAACATTAAGTAACCAGCAACGGAGAAAAATTAATCAACATTAAATGATTATCGAGCGGAGCATCTCTTAAGCTGGTTACTATAATAAAATAATGCTACCGAGTTGGGTGTTAATATATTTTTAATTCTGTTCGACTGTGTTTCGTTTTTAATTATTTGAGAATGTGATAACCCAATACTATTTTACGATTCTTTTGTTGGATGTAGCACAATTAAAATATAAAAATCGCGATGAAAGGAGGTAGGTACAGTGGTTGCAAAACGTATTAGTACACTATTGCATTAATTTTTGCATTTACGTACTGATTAATTAAGCTTACAATTAGCTATATTAAATTTTCTGTTGTTTAATATTTTTATATCGCTGTAAAAATTTGGTGTTGCAAAAATAAAATGAAGAACAGAATTAAGAAATGTCTCGTGTAAAAACATAGATATATATGTATAAATAGTATTTGTAGCCACTGTAAATGGTATGTAAAAATTTTTTGAAGCGTTTTACTGATTTTTGACATTTTCAGTTTACTCTATGGAGTTGGATACTGAAATATTATAATATGTTAAAACGTATTTCTGAGCGGTACGCTTTTGCACTTGTACTGTAAAGCTTCACCTTTGACATTTTCTCGATTAAGAGCTCTGAAGCGCCACCGATTTCCGTATCAAGGATTCAGTTCAAAACAAGCAATACAATGCGATTCTAGTTATCTGTGAAAAGTATTTCTCTTATAGCAGCCAAACCGTATAAATTTGAAATTGAATGGAAACACTTTGAATGCTTAGCGTTGTTCGTTAATAATAGTTGTATACTTACTTGCAAAATTTTGAAATGTTAGCTTTATTAGATTAGTTTGTTTTTTTTTTTCATTTTTTTTTAATAAAAAAACTGTTGTACTTTGTACCATGGTACTTTATTTTACTATACTTTTTGAAGGAAATGATAAATTTTATTTTCAAGCTTTTTGTTATCCAGTCACGCAACATAGGATTTAAACAAAATTTTTTCAGGTATACTTTTAGAAATAGTTGAACAAGTGCAACTCGTATGGTCGGTAATGTGTTAATATTACTAATTGAAGTTTAAAGTAAAATTTCAGAAAGTTAAATTGCGGTACAGTTTTTTTTTCTCGTTTAAAATATTTCATATTAAATATAATAAAGTTGTAAAACGTGTGAAGTATAACCGTTTATCGTCATTTTAATCTCTCATCTGCATCTTACGTTTGATATCACAGAAAACGATCTTTTAACAATAACAAAAAGCGATTTAATCTTAGGAGGATGCTTCGCGTTTCACTGAGCAACGATTTAATAAACTCAGTGTGCTCGACCACAGTCTGATTGCCATCGAACTTCCAGCAACGCGACAAACACCATAGACAGGCAATTGTACCGCCGCAAGAGTTCTTTTTGGCACGACCAGCTGACGATATCGTTTCAGAGACAATTAAAATTGCTCGATACGATCAACTTTGTTCTCTTTTAAATTTTCAACTCACCGCGTGCAATGATCGATGAAACCTTTATGCAAAGGTTAAAAAATAGTCGTACAATATCTCTTTTGCAGTGATGTAAAAAATTTACTTATTTTCAGTAATCTTTTTAATTTACCTCTAGTCCCTTTCTTTTATCACACATTCGCACATTGGAACACTTGAATCCATAACCTGCAGCCAGTAGGGAAAAGCAATTTGATTCCTTGTGGTCGAAGCAATGAAAATTGAATTTTATGCAGTTGCATGCGCGACGATTTTAATTGACAGGGATCAGTTTGACCGCACGATCCGTGTGAAACAATCGTGAATCGACCCCAAAATTCGATCGTTGCCAATCGTACACAGATTACAGTTTAAATACAGGGTGTTCCATTTTTTTCGTTACACAGTTTGTATTAAATTGAGAGAAGAATTCTTTTAAAGTACTATTCAAATACACGGCCGCTCACGAGTATTTACCGACTAAATATTTTTTGCTTTATTAAAACATGTGAACAATTTAAAAAAAAAAAGCGTTTATTTACAATAATCGTGTACATATAACAAAAAATGTGTAGCATTTTTAAATAAAGTATTTATTTTATGTTAATGTACAGCTACTGTGTACGTGTCTTCTATGGGTGAGCAAATATTTATGAGCCGTTGTGTAAGTGTTAGGTTGAAACTGTTGAGAATAGTTCCAAAACGTTAAATATTTTTCATCGTAACTTAAATATTACAACGTATATTTTTATGCATGAAATATATTCTTCGCATAGTAATAATAAAAGTTAGTATATTTCTTATACATTAATTATGTTGATAAAAAGTTATTAAATGATTAATGTCTGTTCTGAGTTAAAATAATCCAAATAGTGCACGGGGATATAAATGAGTAATAAAATATCGGGACTTTATTGTACATTTAATCATACGAAACGTTTCAACGTCAGTGATTGAAATATTGTCTAATCAATGGCTTTAATTTTTTAATAAGTTTTTGAAGATGTACTTAATACATTTAAAAAACACGAAAAAAAAAGGTAAACACAACAAATTTTTTATATTCTAAATTATACTCACCAGTTAAATAATCGTAGGTAGACACTTTGTAAAATGTGTTATACAAAGTTATACAAAATAGTTAGTTTGTTA
>SMSQ01019149.1:0-12671 GCA_019453375.1 Ctenoplectra terminalis | reverse complement strand
AAATCTAAAATTTTGTAAATAATCTACACATTCTGTATTTATTTATCTAATAATCAATATATTCTTGATTTCTGTTACCTTTTCAAGATATGAAATATAAAACACGAGAAATTACCCGTCCGTAATGTGTTAGTATTTACAAAATTTTAGATTTTGTAAATTTAGAAGAATTTCTGTCTTAAATATAAATACAAACTATAAAATTGATTGAAGAATCACCCATTCGTTTTATTAACAAAAATCAAGAATATATTGATTATTAGATAAATAAATACAGAATATATAAATTATTAACAAAATTTTAGATTTCTAATTTCTCTCTTAAATATAAATACTAACCATAAAATTAATTAAAGAATCACCCATTCGTTTTATTAGTTAAATCATTTTCAAATCAAAGTGAAAAACTGTAATCAATCGTAATTTTTTCTCCAGTAAGCGGACAAAATTCGGGCTACAAAGGGTTAAATATTTAGTTAACGTCAACAACTTTTTTTGTGAATTATTATTTAAACTATTCGAATGAATATATTTCGCGGTATTATACTAAAGTATCAATCTTTTCGTTAATTTTCACGTCGATTTCCATAACCGATGTTATAAAAATAAATGTACGCTCAATTTTGTACGTAGCTCTGCTTCGTGTTTAGCGATCCTTTATTTTATAAATCGAAATTAAAATTGCAATTAAAACTAAACGCCGTCGCGAATACAATTTTCATTTATCGAATCTGCATCATAATCCACGTCACGATTACGACTGATTATCACATTTGATTGAGAGATACCAACGTTAGCTGCAAAGTATTAATTAAATAAAATGTTTCAAAGCAAAGCGTTTTTTTAATTTAAATTTCTTCATTCAAGTCGACAATTTCGTGTGCATCGAACGATTATTTCGCCGCGTATAAATGTAACGAAACGATGAAACGTTAACTATAAATGGTCATTTCAAAGAGGAAAATATAGGGACCGTTTTCAGGCGAGCACAAAGTGTTTCATTGTGATACGCGGTGATTATCAATACTCACGTCGTGTGTGTTAATTAAGTACCCCTTTGAACTCGCTATATCTTTATCTACGCGCAAACCTTTCGTTCCTGACAAAGGGATTAAGCCGAAAATCGGATTCGGACGTTTAATTTAGAGCAACGGCGCGCTTCAAATGTATCCGAACCAAAGAAGAATGTCAAACTCCGATAATGAACGGCTACCTTTGATGAAAGAAAAACGGTTACACGTGTAAACTGTAGCGTTTGGATAATTAACAGACGATCCGTGTTTCGAAACGCGAAGTTTCTGCCTTTTTTTTTTATTTATTTTCCCTTTTTTTTTTCGTTGATTTCTAGCGAGTAACGAGTTGTGTTAAACGAATAACAGGAAATGAGAGAAAAACATAAATAATCCAATGGATGTTCCAGTTTTAACGCAGATATTTATACCGTTTCAAAAATTTATGTAAATATTGAAAAAGTAAACCGGTGTGTTAACGTTTGTTCGAATTTATTAAAACTTTCAGCTTTTATGATTAATATTACGAAGAAAAATCTAATAATTAGTGTAGGGATGTTAGGCTGCTGGCGGGTGTCTCAATAAAGACTCACCGATGGACACTGTCTGATGAACGATAACTGTTTATTGACTAATAACTATACTCAATATTACAATGCTCGCTCTCTAACTCTCTTAACTCGACTCACTCCTCTCGACTCTCGACTCTCAACCCTTCTCTGACTCTCCTCGACTAAACTCTGACTAACTTCTCACTGACCTCTCACGCGCATTTTCTCCATTCATATATTCCCTGATTCTCTCTTCTTCTATTTCTCAATCTCTTTCACTCTGCTCAGGCGTTCCCAGGAACTCCTCGATCACACGATAATCCCTGTCACTCGGTCCAAATACTCTTTTCTCGCACGTCTATCGCTCGGCCCAAACACTCGTCTCTCTTACATCTATCGCTCGGCCCAAACACTCGTCTCTCGCACCTCTATCGCTCGGCCCAAACACTCGTCTCTCGCACTTCGATCGCACCGTCCCAAACACTCTTTATTCACACCTCTATCACTCCAGATTAAACATTCACACCTCAGACTTACCATTCCCACATGAGTAATATTATTAATTTTTTAAATTAATCTATAAGCACTTTTTATTATTAAAGAATATGTAAGGTGAAATCAGGATTCGAGCGGTTTGTCAGGAATAAATCTGTAGGCGTTTTTGATATTGCGTTTTAATGATACGTGCGTTCGCGCTGAAGGCGGTTACAATAATGTCCTTTCCTTGGACTATCGAGGAGTCGCGAGGACGTTCCCACCTATATATCTGCCTGAGTTTATTGCCCTAGGTCAGTGGTCGGCAAAGTGCGGCTCCAGAGCCGCATGTTGCTCTTTGGCTCCTTAACACTAGAACTACCGACGATTAAAATAGACTTATTTGTACCAAAGAAATGAAAATGATAGGTATCTCGAAAAATACCTATAATAAGGGTAACAATTCTTTGTGAATATCTTTTACAAAAAATTGCGGAAAATCGTGAAATATTCATTATTGTTAATTTCTAAAATTTCTATGAGAAATTATGAACAAGTCATTTTGACTTGTTCGGTAGTTCTAGTGTTAAGTGCGGCTCTGGCACAAATATCCACGGAAGGCGCAATAATATTAATGAAATAATATGAGCGCAATAATATTAATAAAATAATATGAGCGCAATAATATTAATAAAAAGTTATGACTATACCAAATGCTTCAACACTTAAATTAAAGATGTTTCAAAAAATGGAGTTAATCAATGCGTGCACGAACGGCTCATATATTAATAAAATTGTATTTTTTAAAAAGATTTTTTTTTAATTTTTATTTTCATCCATTTAATAATGATAATAATTTTGTACCGGTGGCTTTAGAAAAAAATATATTTGAAATATTTTTATAGGCACCCCAGGTTTTATTTCGTGTAATCAAATTTAGTGTAATCACAGTTTACTAAACAAGCAGATTTGGCTCCCAATTTTTTTTTAAATTCTTGTAACGTTCATATTTGGCCCTTTGGCTAATAAGTTTGCCGACCATTGCCCTAGGTCCCAAGGAATTTCCCTTAACACATTAAGGACCGCTCACGAGTTTTCTCGTGTTTCGCGTTCCGTCTGTTACGGATGGATCACGAAAACACCAGTGTTTTCTACACGCTGTCTTTAGATGTCACTTATTTTGATACATTATATCTACTTTGTGTATTTAAGTATTTACATGAATAGACAATGTATCAAACTTGATGATTAAATCCTTGGTCTTCCAAGAATCTAACAAGGACCATTGATGGTTCGTCTTCGTCGATTTATATGTAAATTTTGTATGGTTCCTCTTCACAGAGAAAAATGTTTCACACAATATCATACTTTAAAAAAGTACTAGAAACTTGGGTGAAATTTATTTTTAAATAAAATTTTATAATAATTATTATAAGACAATTCTTTTGATAATACCTAAAATGCATCCCATTTTACAATTTCGAAAAATTTCGTACACATTAATTTTTTAAGTAAAAGTTATTATAATTATTAAAAAACATATATTTTTTTTCAATAATACCTAGAATGCATCTTATTATATAATTTCTGAAAGTTTCACAAAAATTGCTTCATAAATAACAAAGTTATGATGATTTTAGAACGTAAAAGTTTGCCCAAAAACGTGCGGTCCCAGGCGTATGTCTTACAGATTTCTTTGCGGTCCTTAACCCCTTCCCGTGCCATTTAGCTCGACGAAACTCGGGCCCAAGCGGTAGGCATCGACGCGCGCTAAACAGACCAGACCGATGATTATAAACAATCGCAATACGAACCGAAATGTAGATGATCGCGATACCTGTGGTATAGTCAATTTTACGCGACACTGCTGTTGAGGAAGTAAACTCTTACGCTTTTACTTTTATAGATATTATAAATTTATTATATTTTGTATATAATATTGTAGTATATGCATAATAGTTTGGTCCGCTGAGAAATGTAATAATACTACGCCTAAAAGTAAATGGCATATTGTTTAAAAAAATTTAATCATAAAACTGAATGAATATCTAAAAAAGAATTACGTACAATTCTAGAAATCCTCCATGGTATGATACTTCTCAAAACATTTTGTCAGATGTAAAGCCACTTTACATTTCGTGCATCAAACCATCATGAGGCACTGATAGAAACTAACATTCCGTCACGATCATAACGGGCAAAAAATCAGTCCGCGAGATCGGCTTGTTATGTTTACGTTTGGCCCAAGTATCTGGTCGCGAGTCTGACTCGCGATATTCATGTTTGGGCCAAAATCTTCATCGCGAGTCAGACTCGCTAAAGTACGGGAAGGGGTTAACCCCTTACCTTACAATGACGCCTCAGAGGCGTTGTAACTCTACCGGGCCAAACATGAATAAGACGCCTCAGAGACGTCGTAAGTCTATTGGGCCAACGTGGGAATGTAAAAAGTGTAAAGTTGCATTACATGTACCAACATGTTTTGAGAGATACCATACCATCGAAGATTACTTAATTTTTGTATTAAAATAAAAATGTTATTATTAATGTATTATTCAATTTGCAACGATAAATCTGTTTTTTTGTTTACTAATCAACTAATCGTAATTATTCATCAAACATCTTGCAAAGTTAATTGTACCGTGCACGTGTATGTACAAATCATAGGACGTTTGCGATCTGTACAGTTTCGAACGCTCAGCCAAACTGTGTATGTCCCTACGCGTGACCGACATTGGTGTTGCTTTTGGCACGCACAGTTGGAAATTAAATCGTAAGGCAAGGGGTTAATGTGTTAAGTGGGGAAGTGCCTTGGAGAAACGCACATGGCCTGCTTCAGCCGTTCGTCTACCGCGATTTCTCTAACAAATATATATAACTTTTTACCTTTCTTCTTACTTTCTGTTATTAAATATTTATGTAGGTTCGGCGGCGGGTCCAGGCGGCCCGAACGACGCCATAGCGTCGAAGAGACCATGCATTGTAGTCGAGCTGACGACCTCGAGAAGCATCGATGATCGTTAGTTCTCGTCAAGACGTGGAGAAGCGTGTTTCGAAGGCGTCTTTATTATACCTCTATTTTTATTTCCTCATTATTAAACATATTCACCTTTCAAAATACCAGGGGGTGTTTTGTCATTTCCGTGATCCGTATGATCCTACATTCGTGTACAAGATAAAAGAATTTATTTGCTTAAAAATTCATAGATACATTTTTTTGTAATAAAATGATACATCACAAAAAAAAAGAAAAACTAAACGATTCATACATTTAAAAGTTTGTTCTATCTAATACTATTATCGAATTTTATTCGACGAGAAAGCGCGGAAAATTTGAATGCTAATTTCAAGTTGCGAAAGCGATTCTGCGCAGAAACAAAAATGGCTCTTTCCGTACTTTATTATGTTTTAATTGTACACACAATTTCATTCAAATCAGAATCTTCGGATCAGCCGACGTTTCTTGTTGGTAACAAACCTTTCTTTATTTTATGCTTTTCTTTTATCTCTTTAGTGATCTTTTTTTTTTCCAATTTAAAAACAATTGATAATTAAGTTTAATTTTTGCAGGTGTTTTAAATAAACCGTTCGCCACTTACTTAGAGTCAACAACGCCATCTTAGTTCATCGCGGATTGGAACTTCTCGGTGAGTCACACTTTTTATTATCCTTATTTTTTTTTTTTTATATATAACAAAGTAGAAAAAGTTCAAAAATAGCGAAGTACAAAATGGATATATATTTTGAATATTCTGTGACATACAAAAGTTTACATCCACGGCGGTTTCGCTATTTTACTTCGTATAAATGTATTGCTATCGCAAGCAACATGTTTTTAAAGTACAATTTTTTTAATGTTTGAAGAAGTTTCCAGAAGCTTTTCTAACGCAGTAGTCTTTTAATTGGGTAAAATAATTTGTGCAAAGATAATGCACGTGCAGTCATTATTTTTTTATCGTATCTTTCAACTTGCAAGATCATGCTACCGATATGCACGTGTATAAATTGTTATTAAACATTTGATGCAGTTTAACGAGTTATATATTGCTATAAACAACCAGGCTGCTTATATTCTCGACTAGAAGCATAAAATATAAAATAATCTAATAAATTTGTTAGAAAAGTGTTTAGCGTTATATAAATTACATTTGTCAGTCACATTATTCAAATTTGCTGAACAATATGTTGACTGCGTTCTTCAAACATTCTTTACGTCGAATCAAACGTTTCTCGTGTTCTAAAAATGTTACAGAAACTTCTGATAATAGATTTTAAGCGAAGGTGATAAAAGTTTAATTATTCATTTCTGCGGTCAATTAAATTATGTATATAAAAGATTAACGTTTGAGCGTGTACGAGGTAGTAACAATAGACAAAAATGTACTTTTTATAAAAAGATACGTTGTATATTGTTAATGATTGAATTTATCTGTTATAAAGAAGCATCGAGTGAAAAGAAAATCTATTATTATAAGTTTCTGCAATTGTTTTCAGATAATATGTATAATTCCATGTTTAATCGAAAAATCACAGCTTTCTTAACAACTAAATACATAAATAGACATTTAGCTTCTGTATACTAGGCAGTATATTACGCATCATTATGCAAAATATAAAGAAAGTTAATAAATTCGTGTTAGATGTAATTTCAAATTATTAGCTATATAAATGCGTCATAGACAATTGAAAATAATATTCATCTATACAATTTTTTAAAATGCAGTTACGCAGAAAATTATCGTTATGGTTTTTAGTATTGACATTCTTGCTTACCTATGTTAGTTGTTGCAATCATTGCATAAGATTTAATCAAAAGCAGCATATGAAAAACTGTGAAAAGTGAAAGTTCAATTCCAATCTGTGTTACAAAGAAAGAAGTTATACCTATAAGAAATAATACTTTTATTTTATAATTATCAAATCGTATCTTGTAACATAGAACTTGTCTTTTTTTTTAATTAGAGGACTAGCAATTGTTCTCAATATAATGCTCTAATCTTACTTTACATATAAGTATAGTATTAAACTGTCTTAAGTTTTAAATTGTCTAAGGCAGACATTGTGTATACCAGCAGGTCAAAATGCTTCATCGTTATAAAAAGTGAATGAATATAAATATAATATATATATATATGTCTATGCTTTAATATTATAAAGAGCGTATGCTGCTAATATTTTATGAACACTAAATACTTGCATCAGTGATCTTTGGTAACTGTTCTTTAGCAGCATTCAGTCATTTTACCAACGAGGTGATGTTATTGGTACGTTTTGTTGGCTTCCTAATGAAGGTCCGCTGTAAAATCACAAAAAAATGTTAGAATAAAGTATTATTTATTCCATTAATTATGTATAAAAAGGAGCCTCAACATTATTAAATCTCAGATTTATTACAGAAGAGAGGGATCTGAATAATACATTTGTCGGAAGCTTGGAACTTACGACAAAAAAATCTGATACTCGTTACACTATCTCCTCAGTCACATAACTAAATCCCCAAAAAGTCTAACTAAACCAAATCTAACCCAACCATACTTTATCACTGTTAAGATCACAATCCTGTACAAATGCATATGCAATTTCATTTTTAACAATTTGCACTGGAATAAATGTAACGTAGCAAGTATCATATTCTTTTTGGTCATAATTTTTTAACCACAATTGTCTCACGCTTCAGACAAAGTGTACGCCACTCAGAACCTTCACCTCTATAACATATATCAAGGTCATTGTAGTTCATGCTCCCTTTTGTACATAATTATTTCTATTTCAATAAAATTTCTCATACCTCCAAGCGATAAGAGGAGTAAGTCTTTCTATTAATCTTTGGTAGTTTCTTTCCAATTCTCGTTGATAATCTCGCTGGTCCGGTCCAATCAGATTTTTGTTTCTTCTCAAAGCGTCCAAACACTTCTTTGAGAAATCCTTGAAACACAGGCGCAATTTATGCTGCAGTCTAGTCGGCTGTGCATTCTGTTCCCTTAATCCAGAGAGAAACACGACTGCAACTTCTGCAGGACCTTGGTTAACCGTTGTCCCGATGCAACCTTGAAGAACCATCTGCAGCATCTTTGCATCTGGTGGTTCCTGGGCCGTAGCTGCTGCAACCTAAAACAGATTCAACTAAACATAGCAAAGCTACAAACACAAAAAATTTATGTTCTCTCCAAAGTGCACGTACTTCCGCAGTTTTCTTTTGTATATCCTCGATGGCAACTTCGATTGGACTCAGAACAATCTGCTTCCGAGCGACCACTCGAATTCTTGTTTTCAAGTAAGGAAAATGTGTGGCCACCGTTAGTATCGTCTTACGTTTGCACTGTTCTCTCAGTTCACCGTGAGCTTTGCCACCAGGCGTAAATGGCGTTGCATAGACGAATCGTTCTGAACAGAATTTAAGATCACGGTGAGAAACAAAATGTTGGAAATTAATCAAGATTGTTCGGAACTGTACTTACTGATATTAAAATTCCTATGAAAAATAGTCGGTCTATGCCTTAGCTCGTGCAACTCGAAATATGGTTCCACGTATGTGATCTGAACGTACGCTTTATCCGGCTCCAACTTGCTAGGATCCACAGGATTTGAATCCTTTATTATCACAATGTTCTCCGCGCCGAATCGTTCGGCGTAGAAATTCTCGAGCCTTGAAAATATCTCTGGTAACTTAGTCAAAGTCGGTTCTTTGTAAACAAACTCTTCGCCGGCGAGATCGCCAAAACGACTGCCGTAAAATCCCACTCTGAAGTACGTTCCAAATACTCGCTTTCCTGCTAGTTGTTCCACTCGTGTGTATGCTTCGTGAAGTTTTCTGTGATCAGAAAATAAAGATGTTAAAATGCAGACTTGTATTCGCAAAAATGTAACTCTACAATTTTTTGAGAAAATAATATACCCATGAATATTGGCTAATTTTTTATAATCGTGTGCAGCTTCCGCTATGGGAAGCAACACTCTGTACACGTCAGGAATGGCTTCGTACATCCCTGCTGTATGAAAAGAACTGGCAGCATGCTCCAATAAACCAGCTAAACCACTCTCTGAAAAATCTGGCCCTAGACATAGACCTTCCTCTCTTCTCGCTAGCACGTCGTCACCAACTGCACTTTCCTCTAAAGAGTTTGGAGTGACAGGGGCTAGAGCAACAGCTCCTACCGGCCTTCCTCCGCCTCCTGGCTCCAGGAGATGTAAATATTCCGCTACCAAAGCAGCACTGTGAACCAAACACATGGCTGCTTCCGTGTGATTCTTCCTCTCCATGTGTTGCTGAGCCATGTTGGCCAGCCACGTGAGCCTCAGGTCTGGTGAACCTTGGTATCCCTTTGCGATTCTGTGGAATTGTCAGTTTTTATCAACACATTTGCAACCACTGACTTGAATTCACGTCTTTTTAAGTTCTATTCCTGGTTTCTGTTGACGCGAATTCAGGTCTTTTTAAATTCTATTCCTGATTGCCGCTGACGTGAATTCACGTTTTGCAATTTAGCAACACATAATTGCAACGTTGATATTTCAAAACAAATTTTATCATTTTTATGCTTGCTTCAACGATACAAGTTTGCGGCAACCAGCTTCAAAATTTCATTATTTTCGCCGGTACTCTATTAGAAACGGAAATAAATTGCCGGTAGCGAATGTGTTAAATAAGTTTTAATTTTACATTGCTCTACTTAATTTGAGTTCTTTGCCTCTTCGTAATAGGAATCCGAATACTCTAATATTCGAACGTTCTGTTGTATTATTAACGGTATTAGAAACGGAAAAAAATTGCCGGTCGCGAGTGCGTTAGGTTCATATTTTAGATTTTGTTGGTATGTCTTTTAACATGGTTACCTGTACATGAGATCCAGAAGCATCTCTGGATCCTCTTGGAACTCCTTCATTTTAACAGTATCAGATAGTATCATGTGTAGATTGAACAGAAGATCCTTCACCTGTTCCGGGAAACTTGTGTCTGCTAGTTCCGTATCCCTCTCAGCGTATACTAACACTGTTTTCAATGCTCTTCTAAGCGCTCCTTCGCTGGGAGCTCTTCCTCTTCCAACGAGAGCCGACAAGGACGTCGTGACTTGCATCTTAACTCTCGCGAAGTTCTGGAAATGTTATGTTGCTTGGTATATTTGCGAAACACGTTGCGATAGGATCGATGTGTATTCTTGAGATAGTTACGTTGCCAATTTCGAAATTTTGCCTCATCAGTAAATAAAGACTGGCAGCAGCGTGGCTGCGAACAGCGCTTAAGGGAGAGCTGCATCTCGTGAGTAGCGTCAGACACAGGTCACCGCATCTCTCGCTTTCCTCGTCGAACAGAGCACTGTGATACTTGAACACCAAAGCTCGTTGAGTATTAAACATGTGCTGCAGTACGGACGTACTCTGGTTTCTTGCCAACGCTCTCAAAAGAACTTTCAACACTGCTCCTACAACTGCGCCTGGAAGATATAAAGATTTCACCGGTAGTCCCAGGATTTTCATGTAAATTCATATTTTTATGGATGGAATCGAAAAGATGTAAGCTTGATAGGCAATTGATTTACTATTTGCAATTTTCCACGCATGCGTAAAGATTCGCAGTCTATTTACTAATATGAAAATAGAAAATCTGCAAGTTTTTCGTAACGCGACATACCTCCTCCTCCATCAGCCTGAACAACTGTTTCTAACGTATCTAAAACCACGAGGGAGGCTTCAGCTGCTAAGGCACCTTCTATATGAGCATCTTGCTCCACGGCTCTCCCTTCTGACTGTTCACAGGATCTTAAAAAAAAAAAAAAAGAAAGAAAAGAGATAATAAATCCAATACAAAATAATTTACTTTAAAAATCTTCACAAAAATGAAACAATTTCCATACCTATAAGGCATTTGGTCTTTGCGCCACCTAAGTTTATCCCCGCTCATTCTCTCCTTTCTTCTCAACATCATCTCGCTCCTGGCGCTTCCTTGGCCAAGAATCACATCCTCCAACCTCGATCGAATATCACTGGTAGCTGCAGCCTGTGGCGGCAGTCTCTTCAACGCTTTTTTGCCCTTATACTCGAAAGCAGCGGTAGCAATGTTGAGAACTTGAAGAAGGCACAGAACACGCCTGGAGCTCAGCTCCGAGCACCATTGAGCCAACGCGGATTGCTCCAATCCTTTGAGTACCCACAGGACGCACATCAAGAGATGTCTCGTGGCTTCCGAACTCAAGGAAACTCTGCACTGAGTACCCGCTGTGTCCGCGGAAACTCCGCCAGCTATGGCCAGGGCCACGGACTGCGTGATGGATCCGGACTCGTCAGGATACACGCTTTTGTCCTTCGAATCCCAATGATAGAGCTGTGGCAGAGCGTCCATTATAATGTTCAACAGCGGTAGATACAATGCAGCGACTCTGGCTTTCGCCGCAGGGTCGGAATATCTCGAGTCCACGTCGTGGTATGCCATGAGGTGTCGAACGGTCCCAATGGCCTTGTTCTGGAGCATTGGATTCGGTATTTCCAGAGTGTTCGATAGATCCGACAGAACGATTCCCACCAAGAAGTGCTGCTGCCGAAATTCCTGGCTAAGTTCAGAGAACCTTGCTCGATCTCCGGGTACCAGGGTAGATATCAGGCTACCAGAGCTCCCGGTTGACGGGCTGGGCGAAGCTGGCGCTGATCCAGACGTGTACCCGGTTCCGAACGGCAAATTGAGCGCAACGTAGTGTTCGTGAGAGCACACAGTTCGCACAAGATCTATTTTCAACGCGTAGAGCGCGGCTGAGTCAGGAATGTGCATAGACGCATCCGACAGAGAGCAACAGGCAGCTCGGATCAGGGACAGAACGAAGCCTCTGTCCATTATAGACAGCAGATCGGAAAGGAAGTTGCCTAGACTCGATATCAAATTATTTGGCACCCTATTCTCTTTGCCGCATCGCAAAGTCACTTCCGAAGTTAACGCCGCGGTGAGCGTAGCCACGTCGTCGCAGAACTGAGGCGAGAATCTTGACTTTCGCGGAGCATCCAGCATCCCCATTTCCGATAATGTCACAACCATGGAGCGAACAATCAATTCCAGGAAGAACCACGAGTACGTGACGGCCAATTCTCGTGCCTGTCCCGTCGATACGACCCAATGCAACGCCAATTCCTCGTGCAGAAGTCTTCTGGCAGGCTGGCTGTTTATGGAGGGCGATTCTTGGCGCATCGAGGCTGTTCGATCCAGGCCTCTAGAGTGTACCTCCATTTCTAGGTCCTCCAGAGGTAGGTCAGGGTTGCTTTGGGCGCGGACAATACCAGGAACGTACGTCATTCTTGGCAAAGAACATTGGTAAGCTACGTAGGAAGCCAGGAGAGCGTGTCTTCCGTGAGCATCTAATTGACCGTCGGGTAAATTGGTGATATTTCGAACTAATAAACCTATGGCCTCGAACACCGTGGCTGCCACGTTTAGTGGCTGAGAGGGCAATGTCGGAGGCCTTACTAGCAGGGATATTAATTGATCCAGTAGTTGAGGTAGCGATCGTACTAGAGCAGAATGAGATGCCCTTGCCAGTTCCAGCAGGGCTGACTTTAATTCCGATTCCATTCCTGCTTCACCAATGCGTGGAGGCACTTGGCCGGTTTCCAAGAAACCACATAGTGATAGGAATCTGTAATTTAAGTACGTGTA
>SMSQ01019148.1:0-31113 GCA_019453375.1 Ctenoplectra terminalis | reverse complement strand
AAAAAAAAAGAAAAAATTACAAGCTTTTAAAAATCACTGAGTCATTTTTTAAGTCGCATCGAATACCTTCGGCAACGATCTCTCTGTTGTCCAGAAGATGGAAGATATCCACGTGTACTACCGACCTGTATCCGTTTTCCGGCGGCACGTTTAGAAGAGAAATATCAAAGAAATCGGGTCGTGCTTACCCTTACATTTGAACTTGTCGTCCCGCATCGAATCGATCTTCCGCTTCTGCGCCCTCTTCGGCGACTCGCACTTGGCTCCCGACGTCTCGATGGGGTGAGCGTGAAGGTACGCGTTCAGCCATCGCAGATTGCAGTCGCAGATGAACGGGTTCCTTGCCAAATGTCTGTTGAAAGCGGGAGAAGTTTCTATCAGATCACGTTCTCTTAATCAATTTTCATTAAATCATGTAGAATTTGTTTTTTTTTCTTCTCGCTTTGAAACACGATTCCTCCGAATCGAAGGATTCGGTTCGAAATCTTACTTAAAGAATTGTTTAAGAATTGTTTAAGGATTTGGTAGATAAAAATGGAACAGGAATTTTCTTTTTTTTTGTCACGATTAGGACAGCTAATTTTATTACATTAAAATTTGAATCGATCTTCGTAAGGGTCGATAGAAAATAAAGGTTAGACTTTATCTTTTTACTGAGATTATATTTTTTTAATTGGAATCGGTTTACGAATTCTAAAATCATTTCTGACGAGGTTAGCGATGTTTATAATACGTGGTGGACTAATAAAAATTATCAGCTTAAATATCTTTGAGACTATAATGCTGAAAATAAAATTTTACCAAGTGACACTGATTATTGAAATTATATTTTTAATTGTAATAATCGCTTCCATACCAAGTAACTTTCTTTCTATAATTCTGGAGATATTCAAAACTGTATAATGTTTATAGATTCACCTTGCTTCTATGTTATCCTAAATTCAAAGTTGGGAAAATTAATCGATCTCCATTTTATCAGTTTTATGATTTCTATTAAATTAAATTAAATTAAATTAAATTCAAGTATTCGGTGGAAAAATTCAGAACCTCCGTGAGAAAGTGAAATTTCTCAGGAAAGAAAGAAAATTAAATTAGAAACAAAATTAAACTTATAAAAAACAGATTTACAATATCAAAAATATTTAATCACAATTAAATGCAATAAAATTAACCATCCCAGCGACTTCTTTTTTCTCACAAATCCAAAAAAAATAAAACTAACATTCAACAAATATGAAAAATTATTTTTAATCCAGTATCGTGTCAAAGCGTTAATATCAACGTCTGACAATATTTTTATATCCCCTGCCAATAATTATCTACCAATAATCATGAGCGAATTCTAGCGGAATAATGCGATAAATTGGAAACAGGGTCTAATAATTTGTTTATATTTTCTCGGAACAATGAAAACGGTGAAAGAGTGTCAATCAGCGAACAATCGGGTTTGAATATTCGGGCGAGTCCTATGCAGCAAAGCGAAACGAATGCACGGTGACACACACGTATGCAATTCGATCCTGTACAACGCTGTGGAAAGGGCTCGAAGCGTTAAAGCCGCGGTAATTTGTATAAATTAACGGTTCAATGGCGTGATACAAACAGCGTTTCAATGCTTCGTAGATTGGCGAAAGTTCCATTGGCCAGGGATCTGATGTTGTTATCGTACAGCGACAACAGTGTCAGGCTGGTCAGATCTCGGAACAGATCGGTTCGTATGCAGGATATCTCGTTCGCGTTCAGCAGCCTGAAAAGTTTGTTTTGTATCGTCAATTTCTGTCTCTGGCCTCCGACGATCGTGGAATAATAAAACGGCAACGATACGAATCAATTTGGTTTTTAACGCTAGATTTACCGAACCCGAAATTTGACTCAAATTTCGCGCTTAAGTTCGACAATCATGGATGCGGAAAGTGTAAACAGAGAATAGAATTTATTTACGGAAAGTGTACTAAATATTGGGTTGTCCGGAAAGTTGGTGCCGATTTTTAAGGAAAATTCAAACGCATTTAAATTTCCTTATACATTTATTAACACGTTGAACGCCACGCCGAAATCGCATGTTTTTCTCGGGACGCCACATCTGTAGATAGAAGATTCGGTGTAAATTAATCTCTAATTTTTGATCTTCTGATAAAAATTCTTAATTGTTCAATAGTGCACACTTTACTTCAAAGTATTCTCTAATAGAGAGATCTCTATTCTAAATCTTCGTTTAATTTTTATAATTATAAACTTTTGAAGCACTCTGGTCACCGATGACCACCGTGCCGCTAGAAGAGAAACAATTTCCGGTCGCATATGACCACCGTGGCAGTCAACGTGTTAAATTATATATCTTCCATTTTGTTCTACAACAAAAAAAAAAAAGAAAAATTTTTCCATATTTAACAATAGAAATACAAGTCAAAATGACTCTTAATTTGTCATAGAAATTTTATAAATTTACAGTGGCGCATTTTCAGGGATTTTCTATAATTTTTTAAGCGAAATATGCACAAAGAATTATTAGCTCTAATATAAGTATTTTTTCAAATACTTATCATTTCGATTTCTTTGGTACAAATATGTCTATTTTAATCGTCGGTAGTTCTACTGTTAATACATTGAGCGCCGCCGGCATACGAGGCATTTAAAGTCCAACCGCCGGGCTTGTTCGCTTGTTTCTGATCAATGAGTAACTAAAGAAAATATTTAAAACTTCATACATTTTCGTAAAATAGTATACTTTTATTGCATATGCGTCATATACAATTTAACGGAAACGAAAAAATAGAAACGAAATCGAAATTTTTACACGACAAGTGAATGCAAATCGATGCGTAAGACATCCATACGGGCAAAAAAAATTCCGCATTATCGCGGGGCTCAATGTGTTAACAGCGTATAAAACTAACGAAATTGAATGTATCCTAACTAAACTTTTGTCCAAAGCTACCTCGAGAGTCACTCTTTATAATACGTGCGCGTGTCATTTGTTTTCAATCATTCCGACGTATTCAGACCTGTTCTAATGACACCTGCCTAAAATTCGAACTTTCCGGACAACCCGATGAATCTTTGCTAATAGAAATCTATTAATTTGAAGAAAACTGAACTAATGATATTATAAAAAATTTGTATATCGATGTACCCATAAAAATGAGCCGATCGATGTCCACAAACCTAGCGTTAACAATAAATTTACGGAACTCGTCGATTTGACACAACTACAGATTTCGTAAAAAAAAAGAAAAATAAATAAATAAAATTTCTTAAAAGAATCCTGTGTCGACTCACAGCAATTGTAAATTGGTCAAGCCTTGGAACAGTCCACTGGGTAATTCCGTAATCTTGTTTCCGTACAATACTCTGCGAATAGAAAAAACAATAATTAGTCATAGTAAAAAGAAATTTTTATTTCTTCGTTTGCTATAAATTTGATAGTAATTTCGTTCGTACAGTGATTCCAGCGATTTCAATCCGTGGAACGCGTCGGCCGCCACCTTTTTAATTTGATTGTTGCTGAGGTCGCTGTTGACGAGCATCCGGGAACAAAGATACAAAAAGTAGGAAAGATTAAACGTTGTCAGGCGAAACAAAAATCGCGTATCATACGCTGAGAAACATAAATTGGATTAATCGCGAACGTCACTCACATTCTGCGCAGCTTTCTGTACGGGGAGAAAGCCTTTGGCGGAATTTCCGTGATGCTGTTCTGCTCCAACCGTCTGCGAATGATTGACAACAGAGAGTATAAGTTAACAAACTTTCGGGCCAGCGATCGCTCGATTCTACCGCGTAGAAATTGCCTCGGGGAAGGAAGAACGGGGAAGCTTGGTCAATTTCGAATTAATTGGTTTTTATAAGCAAACTGCGACGACGCGCGTGTCGTTGGCAATAGATTGCAAGAGAATTCCGATTGCAATTAAGACGGAATAAATTAATTATTAATATCGCGGAGATACTTAATCGATGATCATTGAGATTTTATCGTTAATTATAATTGAGATAAATTTTTAATTAAAAATTATTCCATCGAATTCAATTATTATTTTAGTAATTATTTTTCAAGCGAAGTCTCAATCGAAATTTTTTTGTTTTATTGAAACGCTCGATGGATTGATAATTTGTTATTTTATTATAAAAATTAAAGGTTTGGATGTAGAAGGTGTTTGGGCAATTCTACGCGAAAAATGTGATAAAATTGCGTGTACGAACAGTTCGGACGTGTCCTCGGGAAGATGGGTGGGTACTTTGGTCAAAGAATTCTCCCTGCAGTCGACGATACCATCGGCGCATTTGCAAGGATGCGGGCACTGTGGTTCCACGCTGCACTCTGATCCTGTGCGCTCAACCAGCCCGGAACATTTGAATTCGTGCTCCTGTGTGCAAACATGACAATTTTCAGCGATAAATGTACAAAGAGTTGAATTTAAAAAATTGTCGAAGCGGTCGTGACGAAATTCAGTCGGAAATCAAATATGATACGTGCTATTTAAAATTTTACAAATTAACGTAATGATATCTAAAATTTCATAAATTGATATAGTGCTGTTTAAAATTTCATAAATTAACATAGTACTATTTAAAATTTCAAAAATTAATGTAGTCCTATTTAAAATCTTATAAATTGACCTAGTGCAATTTAAAATTTTGTAAATTAACATAGTACTGTTTAAAATTTTGTAGATTAACGTTGTTGATATTTAAAATTTTGTTAATTAACCTAGTGCTATTTAAAATTTGATAAATTAAACTAGTGCCATTTAAAATTTTATAAATTAAATAGGCCTATTGAAAATTTGATAAATTAATGTAGTGCTATTTAAAATCTTATAAATAAACCTAGTGTTATTTAAAATTTGATAAATTAATATAGTGCTATTTAAAATTTCATAAATTAACGTAGTATTATTTAAAATTTTATAAATTAACCTAGTGCTATTTAAAATTTTATAAATCAATATAGGGCTATTAAAAATTTGATAAATTAATTTAGTACTATTTAAAATTTGATAAATTAACCTAGTACTATTTAAAATTTGATAAATTAACATAGTACTATTTAAAATTTCAAAAATTAATGTAGTCCTATTTAAAATCTTATAAATTAACATAATACTATTTAAAATTTGATAAATTAATTTAGTACTATTTAAAATTTGATAAATTAATGTAGTCCTATTTAAAATCTTATAAATTAACCTAGTGTTATTTAAAATTTGATAAATTAACATAGTGCTATTTAAAATTTGATAAATTAACATAGTCCTATTTAATGATTATTTAACAATATCGAACCTGTAAATCGGCAATATTTCGGTCTTTCAAATGATTCGGAGAAGAGCAACGCGTATGTTGACCAAGCCGTGGATAAGTTCTCAAATGTCGGGAAAGCCAAGCTAAATGACAGTCGCATGAAAGTGGGTTGTCCACGAGCTTCAGTGTTCGTAAATGCGACAAGCTGTTCAACATTTCCTTGCCCAATGTTGTCAGTTTATTATTATTCAGCATTCTGAAACAGAGCAATAATAAGTTAACTAAAAATTGAACCACGATAATATTTATTCAGATACTTACAGTATTTCCAAATCCTTGAGCTCTCTTATCGATGCCTCATCGATGCAGGTTAAGACGTTGTTGTCGAGCAGTCTGACGATAAAAATGTTTATTTTATAACAAATTAATCTTATAATTAGTAAGTCACAAATAGTACAACACGTTTATTTCGTTCGTAAAACCCTGAACTGTACGAGCACTCTTTTCTTCGAGCGTCTGACCAATACGGCTGATACTACTTAAACAAGCCAGACGTCGTTGACCTTCTCTACTAGCTCCAGCTCAACCATCTTCAGAGTTTTACTTTTCTACGCAAATTCAACGGGTTAAACTCACAAATATTTTAAAGATGAAACTCCTCTGAGCGTCTTTGGTCCAATTGTGGAGATCTGATTGTGGCTAAGGTCTCTGTAATAATATACGAACGAACATTACGGTAAAAGACTGTCGTTATCAAATGTCACAATTATACTGCGAATTTTTATGGACATTCGTGTAATTAAAAAACAATAGAAGCTAGATAGACAATTGTTTTATTCATTAAATTTTATAACGAGCATCATACTTTTTCGTTTATTTATACTGTCGTCCATAATTATTTGACCAACTTCAATTTATCTAAAATATACAAAATATATTTGAAACAGGGCATCTCGATGTAATTTTTTCCAGATTTTTCTTTCATGTCTTTATGTCAATCATATAAATTTATATTTCTCCCATTTACGTTATAACTTTGAAATAATTATGTGTTAAAAAAATACTTGCAAAAATTAATTAAAAATTAGTTAGATCCACTATTCAGTCTACAAAAAATTATACAATCCATTCAAATTCTATCCAGGATTGACTGTTATCATCTATCTCATCATTTCTCTGTCAGAAATTATTTGAACACGAATACACATCTTTAACACCAGAACTACCTTGCCGGTCAAAACGACTGGTTCATAATCTCTCATAGAAATCTTATAAATTTACAGTGGCTCATTTTTAGGGATTTTCTATAATTTTCTGCAAAAAATAAGCACAAAGAATTATTACCCCTGCTATAAGAATTTTTTCAAATACTCATCATCTTCATTTCTTAGCTACAAATAAATCTATTTTAATCGTCGGTAGTTCTACTGTTAAGCGCTGATATAACTTAATAAACACCGAAATTGCTACATCTTCGAGTTCTCCATAAACACATAAAGATTCGCAGCGTAATCACAAAACACAGCGAAACAGCGTCTTCTAAGAGAAAAATATCACGGCGTTCATTAAAAAGGAACACTTCAATAATCAAATAAATTACGAACGTTACGAAATTACTGTTCGTTCACCGAAGCCAATCTTCTCTAAAGCCAGCACAATAGAAGCCCAATCATCCATCCTTCGTTTATTTCTTCGTTTATTTCGACCCAGAGACAATCATGTTGCGCCAATTACACGGTTTAAGTGCAACGTTCAAAGAAGACCAACGTATCGGAGTCGCTCGATCGCGAGGAGCAGCCGAGTTGAATTCATAACAGCCGGTACGTTGACCTTTGAGAAGTTTTCTTTTCTCCAGTTAAAGGCCAATTTCCAATGGGTAACAACACCGGTGTGTGTTCCACTTTGCAACAGTTGGTCTCGAGTTCGCTCTAAAATCAATTATTTAAAAGGCCTGTCGGGTGCCAGCGCGACCCTCTCCGCGCAGCAAATCGACCGCGGACAGACGAGGGCTCACGTGTGACCGTGTGCACGTGCATCGGTCGCGTGGGTGGCTATAGACTTCTTTAAGGTTTCACGGGGGTCGTCACACGGATAATGAGTGACCATTTCCACGGCCTCGCGTGTCGTTTTCCGCGAAACGATAACTTTTCTCTCTCAATCGCGCCAACGTGTCTTTCGTCGGATCAATAGGGTACAGAAATTTTTCACGATCAACACCTTCGATCGCAATGTCGCGCGAGAGACGCGGTACGTCGTTGGAGCTACACGGGCGACAAACACTTATTAACCTCTTAACACGTTGACTGCCACGTCACCCATATTCGGGTGACAGTAAAGTTTCTGATTGGGCCGCGTCATCCGTATTGGGGTGACGCTTATTTGACTACTCGGGAATGTAAGAGTCGCCACTTGTTAAGGACAACGGACTGACACAAGTTTATGATACGGACACGCCAGCTGCTATTTTTGAGGACTTGTTAATTTTACCGTTTTTGCATGCTAGTAATTTAATTACCAGGAGAACCGTCGAAACCTTAGTTACTACCTGAGCCTTCGGCCTCTCCGCTCAATAGCAATTGACGTATCATAATCTTACCCTTCGGACTACGGACTTGACGCCCACGTGGCTACCACCTTTTGACTTTACCGGATTTACCAAAATCTTTCCACCACCCTAGGACTACTTGTAGAAAACGCCCCAGCGACAGAAACGGACACAGATTGGACAAGACAATTTTCCCACTACAAGAATTAGCTTCAAGGACGCACCCCTGGACGGACAGAATTTAGATATAAGGATAGGATACCTTCGGCATTCAGTTCATTATCATTATTATTACTGTAGGAATTTCAATGTTTACAGTACAATTTATTCATTAAATATATAATAGTTTATTAAATTATAAATTACACTCGCGACCGACTGTTTCACTCTCGCTGCACTCCGTCCTCTGCCTTCTCGTAATACTCGTCCAAAACTCTTTTGCGCCCCGAACATTCACGCCCTTTTATTTTCACTCTCAGTCGCTCTATCTTTCTTACACACAAGCATCCCTTTTCTCTCGCACCCGAATCCTTGCATCCATAGTCCGAACCCACGCAGTCACGTACTCATTTACAAAATCGCTTCGTTCACACGGTTCGATCGCTCGGTTCCAAACATTCTTTCCTCGCATCCCTTCAACCACTTGAAATCATTTTGTCCTCGGTCACACTTTCCCTAAACATCCTGGCGCCGTCCCGTCGCGACGAGACGGCCACACGCACTTGAACAACTAGCATTCTAGGCCCAAACACTTTTCATTCGCACCTCTTTCCATTTAGCCTAAACATTCGCTCGTCTCACACATTCTTTATTTCTAACACCCTACATTACTATCATACTTGGACCAGGACATTAAGAGTGACGTTACTACGTCACTTTTGGACATTTGATTATTACATTCGGACATAGGACATTAATCCTTTCATTACGGGTGCCGACTATAGGCGGCGGCCGCGCGACGACCTGTGCGTACGGGTGCCAACTATATTCGGTGTTCGCGGGACGATCTGTGTATCGACTGTGTCGACTCTCGCTGGTAAAAAAAATCTATAAATGACAAAGTGGCGTTGAAAGACGTAAGTCCGAACATCGAAGACCACCGACACGCAAAGTGCACACTTTGCGGCGCGGTGTCCCGTTCAGTGGCGTCACTCCGGCGGAGTGGACTGCCGTAAGGAAAGGGTTAAGAACGTTATTACATTTGGACTCTCAGTTTGGACATTAGACAGTGATATCTGCTAAGTTGTGTTGTATACCTAAATATATTTAATAAAGTATTGTTATTGTTTTGGCAAATTGTTTTTTGCTACATATACGGCTCCACGATCTCTGTGGGAGCCAAACACCACTACCTGCGACGGGACGGCGCCAGTAGATGGGCCTCTCGAGTGGTGGTGTGAATGTATTTATGGTTGCGAGTGAGACTGATCCGGGTATCTTTGGAAAAGTGTGACCGTGGACGAATCTTGGGTGGTCGAAAGAATGTTAGCGAAGAGTGTCTGGGTTATGTCTAGGTATGTTTGAAACCGAGAAACTGGGCCGTGGGAATGAAGTTTACGTGACTGCGTGATTGGAAGGGATGGATGCGAAGATTTTGAGTGCGAGTGAAAAAGGGATGTATGTGGAGAAAAGATAGAGCGATTGAGGGATGTGCATTTAAGCGAGTGAATGTTCGAGGCGAGAGAGATTGTGTGGCAAGAGGGCAGTAAGGAAAGAGAGTAGCGAGGAGAGACATTTAGTGATTAAGAGTATTGTTAGTATTCTTAAACTTCAGTTATTTTTATTGTTATTGAATAAACCAAATAATTCCCACGCGCCAGAGCTCGATTATTCTGACAGAGACTTCAGAAAGTGTTAGTGA
Organism: Ctenoplectra terminalis; assembly: GCA_019453375.1. NCBI lineage: Eukaryota > Metazoa > Arthropoda > Insecta > Hymenoptera > Apidae > Ctenoplectra > Ctenoplectra terminalis. The sequence continues at coordinate 21,466 of SMSQ01019148.1, read as the reverse complement.
CGTCCGTTTCTTCCGTGTCTTCCGTGTCTTCCGTGTCTTCCGTGACTTCCGTACTTCCGTGTCTTCCGTACTTCCGTACCTTCCGTTTCTTCCGTATCTTCCGTCTCTGTCTCTCTTTTTCCTCCCTTACACGAAGGATATTCGTATGTGTTTAACATTAGATTTACATTATTAATGTGTTTAATAATCAACTAATCGTAATTATTTATCAAACATCTTGCAAAGTTAATTGTTCGTGTATGTACAAATCATAGGACGTTTGCGATTTGTACAGTTTCGAAAGCTCAGCCAAGCTGTATATGTCCCTACGCGTGACCGACCTTGGTGTCGCTTTTGGTACGCACAGTTGGAAATTAAATCGTAAGGCAAGGGATTAAGAAATTAAATCGTAAGGCATCTTTTGCACTCGTAAACTCTTTTAAGTTTCAAACTCTTTGGTAGTTCCAGTGTAAAAAACATTATTTCATCTACTCATCCCCGCGCTATTAACCCATTGATTGCCAGCTACGAGATATTTCGTAATAGCTGCAATTTTAGATTAATTACAAATGGCCATTTGAGTTAAGAATCATTACTGTTTTTTTTTCGATAAAAATTACTGTAAATGCCATTGCAATATTATAATATAAAATATAATAATAATATAATATAATATTATAATAATACTAATATTATATCAGTAACTTAATATTATTATATTTTTTTAAAATTTCGTGCATTCTTTAAAACAAAACCTCGGCACCCAGAGCAAGCTCTAAATATACCACCAGTCAATGAGTTAAATTTTATTTTCACTGTACCAATACCGAACGACCTATTTAGAAAAAAGAGTCGAAAAATGTTCGAACAAAGAAGAAACCGTGATCAATTGCAACTTTTAAAGCAAACATAATTCCGATGGCGAACGGTTAACACGAGCAATATATTACGATAAGGATCGCCTCGGTTATCAACGCTATCATTAACGCAACACGTAATAACCATGCCAACATCATCATTGATACTCTTGTATACATCTCGGGACAAGATTGCGAAATTAACCGGAAACTGTTTTCTTAGCAGAGCGCGGTTCATCATATTTATCGTCATAATTTCCCTGCTACGAAACACCATGAATAATGCATGCCAACGCAGCGTTTTTCGAGCGCGATGCGCGCTTAACGGTAGAGTCAATCACGATAATGGATCCCTCTCGCTAAACCGGAGGTTCATTTAAATAGATTGCGTTACGTCTCGCGTTGCAAGATCCTCCTCGAACATTTACCGATGCACGAGTTAACCAGACGTTCGCGATGATAGGTTAGAGGTCTCGGTGCCCGGTTCACCGTTGACCATCCATTGGCTCGAGACCCGCAGCCTGTAATTATGTCCGTTGTGGAGAGGCCACGGACAGAGTATCCCGACGAGATGAAGACGGAAAATAAAAATAGGAAATAGTTGCTTGAGTAGAGGAAGCAGGAGAGAAGGAACGAGCCATAGTATTCCGAGCTCGTGTTTTTTTCACCCTTTCGTAGTTTATTTGGTACATCGCGCGAACAGAGCTGTAAACTGTGAGGAATAGAAGCTGTTATCTCTGAGCATGGTCTTTGATTGGATAGAGATTATATTTTTGTGAAACGATTATCGCTCTGTTTAACTCGACTGGCACCGATTTGGCGACACGCATAATTTTCTTTAGAGATTAAGTTTTGAATTAAATTCTGTATGTTGGTTAATTGAAACGCTTCTTTTGTTTTTAAATAAGGTAAATTAAGTAAGTAGATAAAAAATCGTAAACATTTGTAATTATCTGTTTCTCTTTCCAAGAGAACACTAAGTTTTCACACGTAGTCGTTTGAAAGTTAAAAAACGTTCGCGAGTGCAGAGGGTTAATGTGTCGTAGGAGAAAATCGCGTATCGCGTGGGTAAGAATTAACGCTTTGCGCTTGGTAAAGTTTTTTAAGTTTCGGAGGACTATTGTGGAAAGTTAAAGTGTTTTTTTTGGGAAGAAAAGAAGAAAGTTAATTAATTTTTACGATTTCTTATTTATTTGGTTCATATAATTTTATTTTAGAATATTAATAAAATATTGATAAATTGATTTATAAGAAAATTACTATTGTTAAAGGAAAGTTAAAGTGTTCTTTTGCAAAGAAAAGGAGAAAGTTAATTAATGTTTACGATTTCTTATTTATTTGGTTAATATCTTTTATCCTAAGATATTAATAAGATATTAATAAATTAGTTTCTAAGAAAAGAACTGTTTAAATCGAAAACATAATCTCTGAAGAAAAATATGCATGTCGCCATAGCGGCGCCAGCCGAGTGCAAAGGGTTAAAAGTCTAGAACCATCCGTAAGCGAAAAACTTCTTATTCCGTTATATATTTAGTTATATATTTTGTCGATTAAGTACTGTTCGATATTTTTACATTAATATTTTGTGAAAATGCGATAGATTAACTATAATTTACGTTATTGTATTTTATCTAATTCATGGAGATAACATTTACAAAAATGTTACGAACCAAAAATAATAGCCTGCTTCTTACAATTCACAATGTACATCCACAATTATGTCCGACGCTGTATGTACAAAAATGGGGTTGGTTGAAGGTGGTAAAAACGAACGTAAGGCAAGAAACTGGCAGATTTAGACTGCTGCTTACCGGAGCCAATCCTGAAAGCAATTACCGAATTTCGACCACGTAGACACGCCGGGAGCAAAAGGAAAACGGGCTTTTAGTGCTGCCAGTTTCATTTGGAACTGCTGTTGCAGCTCGATCATGATAAGTTCCTAATTTGAACAAGCAATTTGGTACGACCATGAGCGGAATGTATCTCTGTTGACGGTGATGCGGGACTGCAGGAGAATTAAATTAATTTTTTTCCTTTTTCGTTTCCTTGTTTTTGTTTTTCTTTTTTCTCATCGCTTTGCTTCGAAACAGAGTGCAGGTGTTGAGGCGGCAGTTTTTTGTGTAGTAAATTTGGTAGAATTTCAATAATTTCGAACACGTGGCTGAGACTCGTGGCGGCAGATTAAACTCCCACCGCGCTCCAACCAATCCAGAAAGCAATTACCGAATTTCGACGTAGCCGCTCCTTCACTGGAACTAACAAAAGGACCTTCTGGACCTCGTCTCTCTCGCGTCTGGCTCCCGCTCAATTCCGAATGTTGCTGGTACCGTGCTTTGTGTTACCGCGATAAGAGTCGGATGAAATGAAACCTGATTGGTGCCGCTTGGGATCATAAGAGAATTGTTTGTATCTCGTAGAACGGCTTTTGTATCTTGTAATTTTGTTTTATGTTATTTATCGGTGGGTTTTTAGATTATCAGACTGTCATTCATTTTTTAAGGATTGAAATTATTATTTTATAGCTCTTTTTAAGGATTAAAATTATTATTCTGTATCTCTTTCTAGGAATTATAATTATTATTCTATACCTCTTTCTAGGAATTATAATTATTATTCTATACCTTTTTCTAAGAATTAAAATTATTATTCTATACCTCTTTCTAGGAATTAAAATTATTATTCTATATCACTTTCTATGAATTATAATTATTATTCTATACTTTTCTCTAAGAATTAAAATTATTATTTCATACCTCTTTCCAAGAATTATAATTATTATTCTATACCATTGGAATTAAAATTATTGTTCTATATCGCTTTAAAAAAATTAAAATTATTATTCTATATCACTTTCTAGGAATTATAATTATTATTCTGTACCTTTTTCTAAGAATTAAAATTATTATTTCATACCTCTTTCTAAGAATTAAAATTATTATTCTGTATATCTTACTAAAAATTATAATTATTATTCTATATCACTTTCTAAGAATCAAAATTATTATTCTATACCACTTTCTAAAACTTAAAATTATTATTCTACACCTATTTCTAACAATTAATTATTCCATACCGTATCGAACGTTTTTTTTCAATTAAAAAAATATATAACACATTAAAATTTGTGCAGTATAGTTTGTGTAAATTATATAATGTATTGAAATTTGTGTAGTGTAGTATAGAAAATTATTTATTGCTCGATAAACGATGGCTGAAATAATTATAAGGAGAAAATTATTTACTGCTGCATTCATAGCAGAATTTTGAACAAAATAATTACGCAAATAATTAAGGAACCTAGGTATTCCACGGTTAAAGATAAATTACAGGGTATTTGCATGCAATAACTGTGAGCTAACCGTGATAAATAGCGTTATGTATCCTGCAAAATTGCTGAAAATTATATTACGTTTTCCTTGCCTGTACTAGTTTCGCTTCTTGTGCTTTATTTGCATCTCAAAACTGGGAAGTACTTCAATCGAAATTTTTCCGTAATACTTTCACTAAATTTCTTTCTTTCTTTTTTTTTTGTTTCAAAGACTTCGAACAAAGATAATCAAGTTACATCACACTGCAAATAATCTATCACTCTCTGTTGCATATTTTTAAAAACTATTATTCCAGCTACCACCTATTTCAAGTTATTATTAGATACAACCTAACCGTGTAAAATCCTTAAAAACGTTATTAAATCTTACGTCGCAGTTAAATTTCGCACAAAAAGAAAATAAATATGAGAAGCAACGTTGCACATTACCACGAGGACCAGAGAGCACCGATCTCGTCTCTTACGCGACGAAATAACACGCGGCCGTAAATTGCGATGTTCGAGAATCGTAAGACGTTCACCGAACCGTTTCGTTGCTTAAATCACCGCAACACCAGGTTGTCAAAGCGACGGGGAACGTTTGTCCCGGTTATTATCGGCTTAAGTGTACAGCGAACAAATGTTATTGCGTCGTAAATACAAGCTTGTACGTTCACTACCTTCGAGGTATCGCGTTTCAAGCGGTGCAATATGCTTACACGACGGAGTGATACTAATCAGCCGAGTGTCCGCGCCCCTTTCCATTGTGTCAAACCATTTATTACCGGCGAGCTTCATCCTCTTACCACCTCGAATAGTTTTCTACGTTTGCGCGATGGGTTAATCACACGTTTCGTTCTTCGTCGCCTGCTTACGGTGCACAGGAAACATGCTAGCGCTTCGAACAGGGTTCACAGAATCGGAGGAATCTGCACGTAGGATTAATCAATATTCTGTGTCCCTTAATTGCTGGTTCGCGGAGAATTCATTGTGGGATAGTACAGAGAGGGCGGCTGATTTTTAACTCTCACGCACTCCTTGGAAATATTTTGTTAAGGTGGTTTGTTGATAGACGCGTGCGAGAACTCGGTGGTCGGGACGGGTTGAGGAGACATCGAGTCAGGGTTGGAATGGGTTCTTCGAAATTAGGGGATTTTCTATTATGGAATTGTGGAAAATGGTGGGGATTTTGGAAAGTATTTGGATTCTTGAAAATGTTCGGGGTTTTTAGAAATATCAGAATTTTAGATAGTATCGGGATTCTGGAAAATATTCCAGATTCTCGGAAATATTGGAACTCTGGAAAGTACCGGGTTTCCTGAAAATATTCAGGGTTCTCGGAAATATCAGAATTCTCAAAAATGTTTGGGATTTTGGAAGGGATTGGGATTCTCGAAAATATTCTGGGTTCTCGGAAGTATCAGAATTCTAGAAAGCATTGGATTTTTTGAAAATATTCAGGGTTCTCGAAAGTATCGGGATTGCCGAAAATGTTCGGGGTTCTTGGAAATAATAGAATTCTCAAAAATGTTTGGGATTTTGGAAAGTATTGGGATTTTTTAGAATATTCTCGGTTCTCGGAAGTATTGGAATTCTGAAAATTATTAGGTTTCCTGAGAATATTCAGGGTTCTCAAAAGTATCGGGATTTTTGAAAGTATTGAGATTCCCGAAACTATTCGGGGTTCTTCGAAGTATCAAAATTTTGGAAAATTTCTGGGATTTTGAAAAGTATCGGGATTCCCGAAAATGTTCAAGGTTCTTGGAAATAATAGAATTGTCAAAAATGTTTAGGATTTTGGAAGGGATTGGGATTCTCGAAAATATTCTGGGTTCTCGGAAGTATCAGAATTCTAGAAAGCATTGGGTTTCTTGAAAATATTCAGGGTTCTCGAAAGTTTCGGGATTTCCGAAACTATTCGGGGTACTTCGAAGTATCAAAATTTTGGAAAATTTCCGGCATTTTGAAAAGTATCGGGATTCTCGAAAGTATAGGGATTCTGGAAAGTATCGAGATTCCGAAAATAACTCTACACTAATGAATTAAATAAGTAAGAAGAAGAATCAACGTATAAATTTCATAATGTGATTTTCAAAAACCCCTACAATATCGAAATTCTCACAGATCATCATAGAAAACAGAAAATCTGTTTGGTCCAATACTTTTGAGCGCCACTGTATGGTACAAAATGAATGAATCATTGCGGTTTCATGTTGGATGAAGTAGCGACAGCCAATAATATAACTAGCACTATGAATGTTAACCGAGGTATTAAAGTGAATGCTGGTACTTATGAATAGTGACAATATGATACATCGCATTCAATATTAATCGCCTAATTAATATCATATCTCTGGAAAATTTTCGACAACCGTAAATGTTGAAAAATTAATTACACTTTAATACGAACAATATTTCAAGGAAAAATATATTTGTCTCATATTACTACAATTCTATTTAAAAAAAACACCACGTTTCCAAACAGTTTTAAAATTTATGAAAAACTGTTAGAAATAACAATAAAAAAACAGGTAAATATTTAAAACAAGCAAAAATCGCACGCTCTCAGGGGACATCGTAATTCTAACATATCACTCGGATGTCCCCTTTGATGGGACATTAAAATTTATTAGTGATTACGGAGAATCAACTTATTTTGGCACAATTTTTTGAGAAATCCATGTTTCCTTGAAGTTTTCTCTTGAAATGGCACAAGAAATCAAATCAAGATATGCTACAATTTTATTAATTTTTTATTCAATTTATAATTAAAGTATATTAGTGATTACGAAGAATCAACTTGTCCCAGCACAACTTTTAAAAAAATCCATGTTTCCCTGAAATTTTCTCTTGAAATGGCCCAAGAAATCAAATCAAAATATGCTACAATTTTATTAATTTTTTATTCAATTTATAATTAAAGTGTATTAGTGATTACGAAGAATCAACTTGTCCCAGCACAACTTTTTAAAAAATCCATGTTTCCCTGAAATTTTCTCTTGAAATAGCCCAAGAAATCGAATCGAAACATGGTACAATTACTAAGACGTATAAAAAAAATGTCAGCAGATTTTACGAAAACTATACTATATAATACGAAGGTTGATAAATGCACGTTTCCGCGACAAAATGGCGCCGAGTAGCTGGTAGGTAACGTCCAAGATGGTCCGGAGTGCAAAGGGTTAATAGGCTCCCGGTTGGTAAAGTGTTAAAAAACCTAAACTCTAAACAAAATTACGCGTCGCCACAGCGGTGCCATCGAAATTGAACCCGTTAAAATTAGATCACCCAGAATCTCAGATCTTAAAATCATATCGGGCGTTTCGAGCCATCCGAGCCCGTTTCGCCGAGCAACATCCCCATCAACGTATTAACCTTCTCTGGTTTCCTAGCGGGGCCATCGACTTATCCATCCCGGATGAAGGATTATATCAAGCGTCCGGATGCTCGTGAGAATCTCGCCGAAGCTCGCAACATAATACGTCCGTTTGTAAAGCTGCCTGATCCCGGCCTTATCATCAGAAACTGTAGGTTACGTGTCCGAGGGCAGAGTGGAAGGCCTCGAGACTCGTGGAACTTTCGAGTTCTCGTCTGCCTGCTTCGCGGCATGATAGATAGCCCATCCTCCATCTTTTTTTTTATTCTTTGCCTCCCTTTTTTCGTTCCTTTGTTTCATCTTTCGACTTCTCGTCTTCTTCTTTCGCTGCCGTGTTACCACCGGTAGCCTTCGCGAGAGAATAAGGCAGCTTTTATTATTTTTTTTTTTTCCATTTTTACGTTGACTTTTATCGGGCCTTTCGACCGTCGAACAGATCGATACACGGTGTACCATCGACACGAAGGCCACGTCCATTCCGACACAATCGCGATAACGACTCGATACTTTTTCTTTTTTTTTTTTCTTTTCTCTTGTTCGCTGCCTAGACCAGGTGCCGGACTCGAGACGAGCTGATTAAGATTCAGGATCGGGAAGCACGCCGAGGGAAAAGTGGACCTTCGTGTTAATCTCTGGATCGCATTCCTCTCGTCCGGTGCTCGATCTTCTTGCTAGCTGGTGGCTGACTGCTCCTCGATCGGGGCTGTTGTGCTTATGAGGCATGAACTTTTGGATCAGCTGCTTCGTGATTGTAGATAAAGGTGGATATGGTACTGTGGAGAGAGGTAGTGGGTGTTTGTGCAATGATTTTGGGCAAGTTTGTTTTTAATTGTTTGTAGAGAGGTTTCGGATGTGGCGATTCGATCTGGCGTGCAGGTTTTGAAATGTTTCGTTTTTAGAATGAATATCATTCTAATATAGGTGTGTTATTAGGACATTATATTAGTGTCCTAATAAGTGTGTTTATTATGGGAAATATTTTTTTTTTTCATGATTTCGGAAATAATAGTGTGTTTATTTTAGGAAATATATATTTTTTCGGTTAGAGAAATATAAGTTTTCGAAAAGTGGGCTATTACTCTTTAACTTATTTTTAATGTATGTTATTACATAAAAGTGTTAAGATACTGGCTTTATCTTTTTAACAGAACGTAGTTTATGATTTTTATGGTTTAATAATTATTGTAATAGTGAATATTATTAATCAATATATATATATTAATTTTAGCAAATATATTTTTTTAGTTCAGATGTAAATTAAATTTACAAAAAGTAGGCTATTACTCTTCAATTTAACCTAAATGTATACTACTGCTCAGAAGTATTAGGATATTGAATTAATTTTTTTAAGAGAACGTAGTTCATGATTTTTATTGATTAATAATTATTATAGTACTCGATATTATTAATCAATATATATATATATATATTTTTACTTTATATGTAAATTAAATTTACAAAAAATGGACCAATACTCTTTCACTTATCTTCAATGTATAATATCACATAAAAGTATTAAGATACTGGCTTTATTTTTTTAACAAAACGTAGCTTATAATTTTGTTATTTAATTATTATTGCAGCTATGTGTAGTAAAATATTAACACACTGCTTATCATTCGGAAAGATTTCTCATTTTCCTACCACATCGTTCGTAATAGATAACACTTCACCGTTATACTTCGTTCTGTGATGCTTTATTCTACAATACTTTTAAGGAGAAACGATGAAATTTATTTTCAAGTTTTCCACTATAAATTCCCATAGCATAGACTTAAAAAAAAAAATTGTAAGTACATTTTTAAAAACTGTCCAACAAATGCAACCCGCGCGATTGAACGTATTAAGATAACACATTGCAAAATATTCTCTATAGACATCAGTAGACTTTCTACTCAAAAGATATCACCTTTCTCACTAAACCTATTTCAACACTCGCTAAACACGAGAAAAAAACAAAAAACTCCCACTAACCCAAATCAGCTCTTTAAAACACACTTCATCCCAAAACAAGGACTAAACGGTGAAAATTTTTCAAAAAGAAAAAAATGATTCCAACTATCAAACGAACCTATTGTTACTCACATTACTCAAAAGCTGTTCCAGTTTCCGCGAACAATGACCACTGTTCGTAACACAGCTGAATTACTTAGTACAAAAAAAAAGCAAAAAAAAAAAAATCTCAACAGTTGTTTCTCGAAAATGGAACGCTGCTCTTCGATGGATAAAACTTCCGACCGCTTTTTCCTTTTATCGTTTCCCCTTTTTCCTTCTCTGTTCTGCTTTTTTATTTTTTTTTTTTTTAAGCAGAGGAAGCGGAAATTCGAAACGAGAAGCGAACGCTCGGTTTTAAAAAAGGAGTAAGAAAAAAAAAAAAGGAAGAAAAAAAGAAGCTTAAAGCCGGAGCGGAAAAGTCACGCGTGTTCGATAGGAGAAGGGAAGAGGGGAAGTTGGCGCGGCGGGTTTCACAAACCGTGCCCGTGTACTTCCGCGTGTACACGTACGCGTGGGTGGTATGTAGGCCATCGTCTGAAAAGTTTATGCGATAACCTCCGCGCTGCTCGCGACACTGACGAGGAACGGATCGTACATGGACTTTCGCGTGTGTCAGCCACGCGTTTTAAACGAATTCGCAACGCCAAAACACGTCTGTCAACGACCAAACGAATTGTAAAACGCGTGACACGCGTTTCTTCTTTACGGTGCTGCTGGTTTTTGTTGTTCGAGATACGTGTGGTTGGATGATTGGCTCGGAGAAATTATCTTCTTGATTGTTTGAAATTAAAATTGTGGGATCTCGATTTGTTAAGGAAGGTTTTTTATTTAGTTAGGATTGTGTTTAATTTTTTTTTTTTTTTTTTTTCTTAGTTTTTGTGAATATTATGTAATTTTTATTCTATGGGAATGGATTATGGGTTAAGGAATGGATTATTGATTTTTTTTTTAATTGAAGTTATTGAATCGTTTATGCTTTGGAAAGGGATTATTTATGAAGAAAGAGTTTATTGATTTTTTTTTAAATTAAAGTTATTGAATCGTTTATGCTTTGGAAAGGGATTATTTATGAAGAAAGAGTTTATTGATTTTTTTTTAAATTAAAGTTATTGAATCGTTTATGCTTTGGAAAGGGATTATTTATTGAGAAAGAGTTTATTGAGTTTTTTTAGATTGAACTTATTGAATTGCTATGCTTTGGAATGGGATTGTTTATTAAGAAGGAGTTTATTAATTTTTTTTAATGAATGTTATGAAATTTTTATGCTTTGGAAAAGGATTATGTATTAAGAAGGAGTTTATTAATTTTTTTAAATGAATGTTATGAAATCTTTATGCTTTGGAAAAGAATTATCCATTAAGAAAGAGTCTATTGATTTTTTAAAATTAAACTTATTGAATTGTTACGCTTTAGAAAGGGATTATTTGTTAAGAAAGAGTTTATTAATTTTTTTTAATGAATGTTATGAAATTTTTATGCTTTGGAAAAGGATTATTTATTAAGAAAGAGTTTATTAACTTTTTTTAAATGAATGTTATGAAATTTGTTAAGAAGAAGTTTACTAATTTTTTTTAACGAATGTTATGAAATTTTTATGCTTTGAAAAAATTTATCCATTAAGGAACAATTCATTAATTTCTTTTTTTCCAAAAATTATGAGATCTCGACTTTTTACCAAAGCCTTTTTATTTAATTAGAGTTGCAAACTGAAGAAGAATTCCTTAATTCTCTTAAACAAAAGTTATTAAAGACATATTGTTTAATAAGAGCTATCTATTGAAAAATAAATTTTGATACCGAAGAATTAGAATTTGATCGGTACTTTATTTCAAACAATTTTTAATATTCCCTAAAATGAACGCCACGTTCGAAATAAATTTTTTAACAGGAATATTTACTCCTTTTTGTCTCTTAAATACGCTGTTCGTGTAATAAAGATAATAAATAAGCAGGAGCGTAATTTTACTCGCTTCTATGATACTCACAGGCGCTTTAAGTTCATCATGTTGCTAAAGAGAAGATCAGGGATGTGACGTATCTGATTATTGTTAAGACGCAGCTTCTCGACACCGACTAAATCCTGGAAGGCACCTCTCTCAATGGTGTGAATTTGATTATTCGACAGCCAACTGCCAAGAAACATATTACAAACATTTAAAACAATACTCGCTTTATAAAAACTAAAACAGTCATGCAAATTTTCTACGATTAACAATAGAACTACCAAATACATACAAATAATCACCTCAATTTTTAATACAAGTTCTATAAATTATAATTATTTTAGTTTTATAAAATTATAGTAATTGCATTCTATATTTTTTCATATACCTTTGATTTTTATTCAATATTTCAACCATCGGTAGTTCTATCGTTAACCTTCTGCTTTAACCAGAAGCATATACAAATTTTTTCCCTAATTTTTCTCTTAATTAACGTTAATTATTTTCGTTTTCCCCTGTCTTTGCGTTTCGAAACGAAGAACAAAACTTTCATGCATTATATATATTTCTTCATATGCAAATAAGCAAAAAGCCAATTTTTGTACATTTATAAAAAATTTAAAGGTGCAAAATTCCACAGAATGCACGCAATATGAAGCAAAATCAAAGAAATATCCAAACTACGGTGATTCCTATAATACCTAACACCTAAAACAATTTTCTCTTTCATTTATATTTCTTCAACACAAATAAGCAAACAACCAATGTTTATACATTTATAAGAAATTTAAAGGTGCAAAATTCCACAGAATTCACGCAATACGGAACAAAATCAAACAATTTTCTCACCACCTTCCAAAACAAATGTAAAACATAAAAATCCACGGTCCACGAACAACTGTACTCTAATCCTCCGCAGAACCTTATCTTACCCAGAAAACATGTACAAATTTTTCCCAACCCAGTTAACGTTAATTACTTTCGTTGAACCCACCCCTATCCGAGCTAAAATTTGCTCGACGTTTCGAAACGCGGAACAAAACTTCACGCCCTTTGGAGCGAAGTCACGAGCTGAAAACGGTCTCGCGAAAGAACACAATCTCCGCGCACAGGGAGCGTTTCACACAGGACTCGTGCAACTTCGCCACCCCCCGAACAATGCCCGTCCTCTGGCGCCGCGTTTGCGACAAATTTGCCAGAATCTCGCCAACTTTTCATTCCTTCTAAGAGTTGCTTCAGCTCGCGCTTCTCCATTCAATTCTATTTCAAGCACGCGACTCAAACTATCCGCCCTCCTCTCTCTCTCTCTCTCTATCTCTTCTTTTCTCGGTAACTCGGTTCGCTATTTAACAAACGGATACTCACAGAACGTGAAGCGTAGCCATGTCTTCAAAGTCCGTCTTGAATATCACCGAGATATTGTTCCCTTGCAGGTCCCTGGAACAAAGAGCGATCTTATTAATCTCGGTGGCACAGTGGAGAGAATCAATAACTCGTTCCTCTCAAGAAGGCAAAAAAAAAGAAAAAAAAGGGGAAAAAAACGAAAAAAAAAGAAAAAAGCAAACGCAATTTTACCTCGTTTCGAAAATCTCATAAAAGTCTGTCTGGAGGCATTTGATATATTTTTCTTTCTTTTTTCTTTTTTTATTTAATACAAAAGAAGAACCCTTGTCCGTGGTGCTTGACTAATTCCATTTCAACATTCACCTCCCTCTTGCCAAGTACACTTTGTGCCGCGGTAACCAACCCCCCTGTGACTCCTCTGTCGTTCTCGTCGCATTTATTTGCCGCGAATAAGTATTTCTGTTTCCCTGGGCCGCGCAAATATTTGTCTCGACGCGGAGGGGAACGGCCGCACAAAGAGCAACCTTCGGAGAAATTTTATCTCGAGTCCTTTTTTTTTTTTTTTTTTTTTCTTTTTTCGCCCCGTTTTAAAACGTTGTCGCCGTTTACGCGTCGCTCAAAGCAACCCCCGCATGGCGCCCCGAAGCGGGACCATCGGACCGTGAATCCGGATTTCGTTCGATGCTTTGTCGCGTTGTTTTTGTTTGTTTAGACGGATACAGTGGGGGTTGTGTCAGAGAGATTCAGGTGCTAACGAGACGTAGACGGTTTAATAATAAGCTGTTTTTAACGTTAACCCATTTGTATCATTGGAATGTACACAGGGTGTTCCGAAAGGTCTGTGAGTCCCTTTAATCCTCTGGTGGGACCGTGTGACTTAAAAGTTACAAACTGACGTATCTATATTTTACAATATTAATATTGTTTAGTTACAATTGTACTATTAACCGTTTGCACTCGAGGGTTCCGGAGCGGAGCCATTTAAAATTTGTCTTCAAACTCGAAAAATTTGTCTTCAAGAGGTATCGCACCTTGGACGATTACAAAATGTAGTAATGTTATAGTTTTTTGTTTTCTTATATACCACAACGTTTGAATCTATAATCGATTAAAAAAAAAGTAACAACATACAATGATGTCTTTCCTTTGAACGCGCACATCATTTACGTACATATAAATATGATTTTTTCACTGAAACTGCTTCGAGTTGCTGGTAATATGAATGAAAAAAAAATTTCGAGTGCATAGGGTTAAATATGATTACTGTATTACTGTAGTGACACCACGATCCATCTACAGTAATTATTAGCTAAAACATTTTCAAATCAAAGCGAAAAACTGTGATCAATCGTAATTTTTTCTCCGATAAGCAGACAAAATTCGGGTTAGGTTCGGGTTCAAATTTGTTCGTGTTAGAGGTAGAGGATCGAAGCGAACACTTTTTACAATAAATAAATTATGTGAAGATTGAACGGGATTGCGAGAACGTGTTGACAGAGGCAAACTGAACTTAACTACTTTTGATAAACATTTTTTTTTTATTTTATTTTTAAAGTTGCATCAACCCGACTGCGTTATTAGCAACCACGCAATTTGACCGTCAGGAAAACGTTGATTCAATACGAAACCAATGAAGAAAATTTCACTTCAGACATGTGTAAAGCAGATGGATGACTGGGATACAGTCCCAGTGCGAGACGAAAGTGACCATTAGACTAGGTAATACCATATTGGATAAAAACTTAAATTAGGCGCAGAAGATTTACATGTTTCAAAAAACTAAGCAGGTTTTTACACGATTTGACGGTTCTAGTAAGTTCTTTAGTGTCTTCCTTTATTTGAAATATTTTCCTTTCATTTTCATACGCCGGGCACGATGTCGTGATACGATGGATAGAGTTCCTAGAGTTGCAACTGCTGCACATCGGAGGGTTTTCTTTTTTGATCAAACATGCGTGAGAAAAATTAGTATGGCCGATTCGTACTCTTGTCAGTGTGGTTTGCTGCTTCCTATTAAACAGAAAAGCGGGGCTTCTTTCATAGATATTATTCCTGATACCATGCATGTACGTAACGTGTGAATTTTTCCAGGCCATATTCCAATGGTTTTTTATAGTTTTGTAGAGGGATGGTAGGATTTCCTTGTGAAAAGCTGGAATACATAAACTTTGGCACTGCTGGTTAGCAGCCTATTTGTTGAATGCCTGGTAACAACAAAACGGCTGTCAATGTCATTCAACGAAAAGGATATTAGCCCTTTGACTACGGTAGATTTTGAGACGCACCGGCCGTACCATACGGTAGGAATTTAGTTACGACGTACGCCGAGAACGGCGAAATTTTTTGTTAGGGATACATTCTTTGGAAAATATATTTGAATAATCGAAAAACTGAGTTTCACTACATTGGAACAATATTATTTATTTATTTGTATTCTGCACCGAATCGTTACTATAAATATTAAAAATTTAATATTGATATTAACCCCTTGTCTTACGATTTAATTTCTAACTCTGCGTGTCAAAATGTTTTGTTTATGTTTGGGCCGGTCGACTTACCACGTCTCTGAGACGTCCTGTTTATGTTTGGCCCCGTAGAACTATCACGTCTCTCATACGTCATTGTAAGCTAAGGGGTTAAGCTTAAATTTTCAGGGCGCCTATAGGCGTCCTCCGCATCAGAAAGCCAAACTGCGTCGAGCGCCTTTAGGCGCCCACAGTGTCACGAGCGCAAAATTTCTAAGCGCCTTTATGCGGCCACAGTAGTCAAAGGGTTAATATCTTATATCTCTAACAGTTCTTATAGTTTAGGGTATAGGAAAAATAGTTTTAGAGTGAAAGAAATGGTTTTTGAAACAGAAAAAGAAGATATAATGTTCTTTTTATCTTAAATTAAATTGCATTGTCGTAGAATGTTTGGAGATGTTTCTGTAAACTATTTTGATGTTCGATTAGGGTGGTAGAATAATTTTTTTATTCACTTCTAACTCACCTGTACGAACGTAAATTATATTCCAGTCGCGAGAAATAAGGAATCGATACAACCAAAAGGGGGTGAAACCGATGCACGGACCAGTCGAACGAATATCATTGTCTCAACGCTGCGCTCGGTAACCAGAAAGCGCGAATTTGCTCTTCTTATGGAAAGAGAGAGAAGGCCAAGAGGGGTAGCCGTCAAACACAGCCGTCTGCGTCCCCGTCCAGGCAAGTTATTAAAGCCTTATTAAATTGGTTCCTTTTCCTGGTGAAGCTGTTTTTTTACCTGACAAAAAACGCCAGACGTAGGAACGAGTAACGAGCCAGGCCTACTCGTCGACGTCTCTTCTCGTACGGATTCTATCGTTTCTTTCTTTCTTTTTTCTTTTTTTTCTTTTCTTTTTTTAATTCTTCCGATTCTCTCGTCTTTACGCTGAAACGTCGACGACAACGGCGAGGTGGAACGCGAATTATTTTCTCGTTTTCGTTGCCAGACGCACCGGTTCAACGACAAAACGAGACGAAGGACTGTTTTTTTAGCGGCTCTTTTAAGCCTTGCGTGAGATTTTAATTTCACCGTCGCGACTAAAATTTTTTCTTTTTTTTTTCCTTTTTTTTTTATTTCTTTCCTTTTTGGATTCAGTCAGTTTTTTCGTCGCAGTTCTTTTTTTTTTCGTTCACGCCTGGTGGATATTGTCGTTCCGCTGTTGCTGGAAAAATTTTCCGAGCACCGGCAGAGGCGAAGCGGTGAAACGAGAAAAGAAAACGCGTTGTTTGATATATTTTCGGGCCGGTTTTGGCTATTGAAAGGCTACCACGGATACGCTATTGGCAATAGTTTCGGAATCTCTGTGTATTTTAAGGAACGCAGGAAATTAAAAACGAAGAGAATTGGAAGTTTTATCTTAGAAAAGTTTTCGGTAGAAAATGTAAGTTTAAATTTAGGATTTTTTATGTTCCGAGATTATTCAAGAGTTGAGCGAGGAAACTTGACTAATTGTTAAAAATCACTATGCATTTTAAGGAACTCAAGAATTAAAAAAAAAAGATTTGAAAATGTGTTTTCTTAGAAAGCTTTTCGGTAAAAATTCTAAGTTTAAATTTGGATTTAAAAATATAAGTTGAGTGAGGAATCTTAGCCAACGGTTAAAAATTACTATGCATTTTAAGGAACGCAAGAATTAAAAAAAAAAGAAAATCAGAAAATGTGTTATCTTAGAAAATTTTTGAGTAAAATATCTAAGTTTAAATTTATAATTTTCGATGTTCTGAGAGTATTCAAGAGTTGAATGAGGAAATTTAACTAAAAGTTAAAAATCACTACGAATTTCAAGAAACGCAAGAATTAAAAAAAAAATCAGAAAATGTGTTATCTTAGAAAAGTTTTCAATAAAAAATCTATGTTTAAATTTAGGATTTCCAGGGTTCTGAGATTATTATTCAGAAGTTGAGTGAGGAAACTTGACCAAACGTTAAAAATTACTATGAATTTCAGGAAACGCAAGAATTAAAAAAAAAAAAAAGAATCAGAAAATGTGTTATCTTAGAAAAGTTTTCAATAAAAAATCTATGTTTAAATTTAGGAATTTCGATGTTCTGAGATTATTCAGGAGTTCAGTGTGGAAATTTGACTAAAAGTTAAAAATCACTATAGATTTTAAGGAACTCAAGAATTAAGGAAAAAAAAGATTTGATAATGTGTTATTTTAGAAAACTTTCCAATAAAAAATCTAACTATAAGTTTATAATTTCCAATATCCTGAGAATATTCAGGAGTTGATCAAGGAATTTATCCAGAAGTTCAGAATCGTGGCCATAACTTCTTTCCTGTTCATTTTTCACTATTTTGGTGAACAAAAATTCTTCATTAATTCTAAACTTCGATCACAGCTGCCATGTTTCGCTGTTCCGAAAAATGTACTTTTTTTTTCCTGCAGAGGAAGTAGATAATTTACCGAATGTTTTGGGAACCCGAGGGGAGGTTTCAGGGGTGTGTGAAATGAATGATAAATCTGGACAAATCGAGTTGTGTTTTTGGATTTGCGCAGCTCGTATTTGTGCGAGATTTATTGCAAAGATTGTTCGACATGTTTGTTCACTCGCAATTCGGACTAAATCGATGAATTTGTAAGCTGGGTAATTGGGTTATGGGTAGAGCAAGTTTTTGCAGGTTGTCGCTTTAGAGAGAGAAAATGAAATACTTTAAAGCAGATTAAAATGCTAAATGAAAAATTAACCGCTTTAACAACACTGAAATACGTTCGCAACATATATGCAGGTTTATTTATTTATTTTTTTATGTCCAACAGCCACATATATTTCCATCGATAAATCATCGAACACTTGTAAGTGGCAAACAAGATTTTTATTTAACGCTAGAACTACCGACGATTAAATACGACGTATATAAAATAATATGTAATGCAATTCAGACAAAAGTTTATCTATATTTTTAATAGAAAATCGCGGAAAATCTGCTCTAAAGCACCATAGTTACTTTATAAAGATTCTGTTAAAAATTACGAATCGGTCATTTTGACCACTTTGGTAGTTCTAGTGTTAAACAGACCTTCGGTAAGATATTAACAGTAGAACCTCCAACGATTAAACTATATTCATCTCTATTGAAGAAATCTAAATAAATGGCTATGTGAAAAAATAAATAAAAATAAATAAATGTAGAGGATCCTTTGTTTATATTTTTGACAGAAAATCACGGAAAATCCTTCAAAGGACACCGTAGAAAAATAAAATTCCTACAAGAATGCACGAATTGGTCGTTTTGATTACTTTGGTAGCTTCAGTGTTAAAAAGTTAATATAATTTATAATGATTCTTTATGATATAGATAATTAGCGATAGTTTATTCTAAACTTATTCTACTCTATTCTAAACAAGATTATTCTAAGCTTGTTAAGTGTCTGATCGTTTATGGAAGTGTACGTAAACGTAACTTTTCTAATATATTATATATCCATTCTCTATTCCCTCTATTTGATTTAAAATAAATAAAATATGATTAAAGAATGGATTGAATCACTATTTTCTAACTTAAAAAGAAAAAAATCGTTGATCAATGATAATTCATATAAGTACTAAATATAAATACTACGAAAACAAGAGAAGGACATGAAAAAGCTATTAATAATTAATTTGTAAATTATGACTAAATGATGACTAAATATCCGCGAAACAAGCGAAACAATCTTTATAACCAAATCTAATTCTCCATAGTATCACCTTTTACAAGCAGCTGACGAAATATAAAAATTCTAAACCAAAAAAGAAAAAGAAAATACATATACGTTCTTAAAACTCTTCGATAATAAAACAAATTGCTGTCCATCTTCAATTCCCTCACCGATGTCCGATAAAAATGCACACTCGGGTATCGGATAACGCACGAAAATAAAACAGAACGAAAGAAACACAAAAAAGTGATACTACAAAGAAGTAACAGAAGCAATCAATAAAATTAACGGTAACGTTCACGGAAAAAAAACAAGTCCCCGAACAAACACCGGGGGAACAAATTAAAAACGAATAAATACTCCAGCAACCGGTAAAAATACCATCAGAATAAACACCGGAGAGAGTAACGAAAACATCGCCGTAAACGAAAATAAATAAAAAAAGGGAAAAAAGATGCAAAGGAAAAAACCAGTAATATCGATAAACCAACAATTGTGGGACAAGCGTGTCGGTATAAAATGCATTTTGAGCGAGAATATCTTTTAAACTGAGAGATCAAATCACGGATAATGGCTCGAAGCATTCGTAATCGTGGTGTCTCATTGACGATGGACTGGAACGGTTTAGCGAGAGAGAGCAGCGGAAAAGAGAAAAAAAGAAAAAAAAGAAAAAAAAAGAAAAAAAAAGGAGGAGAATGGGCACAGCGTGTATGGGACAGAAAGTATTTAAAATGCAGCCCCGGAGCATCTCGTTGATAGAGAGAAGCGCGCACAGATAGGCAATCCTCTTGATAATCGTTAAATGAAAAAACTGTGTTGACGGTGGGTAAACAGCAGCGCGAAAAAATCTGTCGAAACGGCGCTGGTACGCGACATCGATCAACACTTGTTTTCCGCGTCTGCCTCTGCGTGTGACTTTTCGCGAGCGAATAGAGATGGAAAGAGAGAGCGCGGAGCGGTGAAAATCGGTTCTGAAAAGGGCAACGCAAACTTTCCGTGCTTCTCGCTTCCCGCCACTTTTCAATTTTGAACCGTGAAGAAGAGCTGTCTCGAAAAATTGCTCGTAAAATGCATGTTTCGAGGAGCAGAGTATAAGTTGGTTTTAACACCGGAGGAATTGACGGTTTATGTATGTTTGAATTAAAGAAGTCGAGAGGAAAGTAATTGGTAAAGTGAAGAACGAAATAAATAGAGGTCGTAAATATTTGGTATATTCTTTTTATTTTTTAAATTTTTTGTTTTCGTAACAGTCCTCTGAAACTTGAAAAAAATTTACGAGTGCACAGAGTGACAAATAAAAACCGTAAATATTTATAATCTTTTTTTTTAAACACTTTATGTTTTCGTAACAGTCCTCTGAAGCTTGAAAAAAATTTAGGAGTGCACAGAGTGACAAACAAAAATCGTAAATATTTATAATATTCTCTTTTTTAAAAACAATAAGTTTTCATAAAAGTCCTCTGAAACTTGAAAAAAAATTTACGAGTGCACAGAGTGACAAATAAAAACCGTAAATATTTATAATAGTCTCTTTTTTTAAACACTTTAAGTTTTCATAATAGTCCTCTGAAACTTGAAAACAATTTACGAGTGCACAGAGTAACAATGAAAGAGAGAGTAACAAATAAAAATCGTAAATATTTAAAATATTCTTTTTTCTTAAACAATAAGTTTCCATAAAAGTCCTCTGAAACTTGGAAAAAAATTTACGAGTGCACAGAGTGACAAATAAAAACCGTAAATATTTATAATCTTTTTTTTTAAACACTTTATGTTTTCGTAACAGTCCTCTGAAACTTGAAAAAAAATTGACAAGTGCACAGAGTAACAAATAAAAATCGTAAATATGTATAATAGTCTTTTTTTTTTAAACGCTTTAAGTTCTCATAATAGTCCTCCGAAACTTGAAAAAAATTTACGAGTGCACAAACAAATAAAGAGAGAGTAACAAATAAAAATCCCAAATATTTAAAATATTCTTTTTTCTTAAACAATAAGTTTCCATAAAAGTCCTCTGAAACTTGGAAAAAAATTGAAGAACGTTAAGGGTTGATGTGCCACAGGACGATTAAAAGTTAAAATGAAACGATTGCGTTTCGTGGGACGGAAGCTTCGGGGAACGTCGTTTACAGATCGAGGAAAGATCGATCGCGTTATCGAATCGGAAGCAGCCGAGTCTGGCCGCATAATCCACTTTATAGTCGATTCGATTAACCCTGAACGAGGTAAAACGAGCATGGTTGCCAGCGGCGACTAACGAAGCCAATACAAGGAACGCGACGGTGTCGTGTTATCATCCCTCCACTTTGTCATTCTCGACGTCGATTCAAAGGCCTCGAAGAAGAAGGCATCGTGCATCAGCAGAGGCTAAAACGGTAATCCGTCTCGCTAGCGAGAGGAATATCGACGCGTCTTTCGATGGACGGTCTCGCTCGTAGACATAAATCATATTGTCCGGATATTGTCGGGATATTGTCGAAAAGTATAGATTTATCTAC
>SMSQ01019147.1:9074-21259 GCA_019453375.1 Ctenoplectra terminalis | reverse complement strand
TTTATTGCCTCGGGCTATGGACCATTCTTCCAGAAAGCTCTTCAATTTTCTTCGAATGTTAAGATAGCAAATAATGCGTGTTATAGACTCGTTGATTTTCCGACAGTCGGTTAAACATCATCGCTCGAAATGAAAGCGGAGTTGTGCATCGTTACCAATGACTGATCTTTGCAGGTAGCGATTGGTTTAATGGATAAATTTTTCCCCCGTGTGATTTTAGCGGCGCAACCAATGCGAATAGCCTCGACTTTCTGCGAGTGCATCCTGGGTAGGTAATTTTTTCCAGCACGTCGAGCGTTTGCAGGCTGATTCGAATTGAACTGGGAATTACACGGCCCCCAATTAAATTTCTCCATTGGTCCGCCAGTGTGATTCGAAATCGATACTACGTACCTCGAGTGACATCGTGTAATAATGTCGATGAGCTGACTCGCCGGGTACGAATGTGTGGGGAAAAAAAAACGAGAGAGACAGAGACAGTTTTTCTGTCGGTCTGGAAAGTCTTCACTGTCGATGTCAAATGGAAATGCTGTAATAGTCTTGTCGAGCCACGGTTTTTCGGTTCATTGAAATTAATGTTCCTCGCGTCGTGATTGCAGGCTGATTTTAATATTGATGAAACTTTCTTGAGAACGGACGCAGTCGTGTCGAAGAAACCACAGTGCGGTGTGAATGATTGGAATATAATAAAAAAAATGATGTCATGCTTGGAAGATCGCAATCCTCTTTTATAGTACAGTAAAAAAATTCGCGTTCTATTTAATTCAAGGTGTGACTGTTACTTTTTTCTTTTTTTGTTTATTTGATAGTTTCAACGTCGCATTGATAGCGTGTAATGGTTATTAGCGACGATGCTATGGGTTAAAAATGTTGTTACGTTGCGTACGTAAAATCTGGATTTGATGTACCTGTTCAAGCGCGTTAAGGAATGTAAAGATATACCAGCTCTTTGCACTCGTAAATCTTTTTAAGTTTCAAAGGACTATTGTGAAAACTTAAAGCGTTTTTTTGAAAAGAAAAAAAGAAAATTATAAATGTTTACGATTTCTTAGTTATTTGGTTAATTTACTTTTATTTTAAAATAAAAGAAGCGTTTGAATTGATGAAAATATAGAATTTAATTAAAAACATAATCACCGAAGAAAATTATGCGTCGCCATAGCGGCGCCAGCCGAGTGCAAAGGACTAGTTTTAAGATCAAGCGAATTTTATTGCGGATGCCGCTGCTCTCGTCAAGGCGATTACAGTTGTAATGACTCTGCTTCTCTAAAAACTGTGACTACGAAAAAGGTGGTGGATGATTCTGGTGGGGTTAAAATAATACTTAGTGGGAGATGCACCGGAGGGAGAAAAAGTTTAAATAATTTTATGAGTATAGGATGGCATCAGGATTCTAGGAATGTAAATTTTGTCCACTCGAGCCTTCTTATAAACCATATACAAAACGTCACCGCGCAATGCGTCGAATTCTCTTGCGACCAGCCATAATATACAGAAATAGGGGCCACGCGATAAGTCGTGCTTTCTATGATCAGATATAACTTATACAGGATGTCCCAAAAGGTCTGTAAGTTCCTTTAAGGGATGATTCCTGAGATGATTTAAAGCAACTTTTTCCTTTGCCAAGATGTCAAGATCAGCTTTGTTAACGAGTTATTAACGAAGAACACTGACCAATCACAGAGCGAGTATAGCGGCTGGTCGCCGCCTGGAGCGTTGACTCTGTGCCGCGCTAATGCTTTGACGAGCAAGTCAGAATGTATCCAAGCAACCGTTGACGAGTATTGAATAAAAGTTATATCTGTAGGTTCGGCGGCCGCGTTTGTTGTTTGGCGGCGGGTCCAAACGGCCCGAACGACGCCATAGCGTCGAAAAGACAATACATTGTAGTCGGGCTGACGACTTTCGAGAAGCATGGATGATCGTTAGTTCTCGTCGAGACGTGCAGAAGCGTGTTTCGAAGGCGTCTGTATTATACCTCTATTTTATCATTATTAAATATATTCACCTTTCAAAATACAAGGGGGTGTTTTTGTCATTTCCGTGATCCGTATGATCCTGCATATCTAATAAATAAATAAATTATTATTCGTGTAGAACAAATAAATTGAGTTTCAATACTCGTGCATAGTTGCTTCGATACATCCTGACTTGTTCATCGAGGTACGAGCATGGGCGTGGAATCAACGCTCCTGCTGGCTACTCGTCTTACTCGCTTTCCGATTAGTCAGTGTTTTTCGTTAATAACTCGTTAACAGAGCTAAATTTAACATTTTCGGAAAGGAAAAAATTGCTTGAAATCATCTCATGAATTATAGCTTAAAGGAACTTACAGACTTTTTGGGACATCCTGTATACAAACATCAGAAAGGAAAATGAAGAACTCGACTTTAGGAATACGACTGAACTATTATTTTACCATCTACGATAGCCAATTTAATTCTAACGCTTCGAAAAGAATATTGCACACACGAAGATTCCCTAAATTTCTCAAGTTTGCTACTATTGGCGAAGACACTTGGTGGTGGTTTGAAAGTAGCCCTTCCTTGAAGCTAAGGTGTAAGCGTAGGTCTAAGACCACCGACGTTGGAGGGAACGGACTTTGATAGTAAACAGACTTCCACCAAAAATATAATACTATGGAAGATTAGATTTTGTTACAAAGTCCTAAGTCACTTAAAAAGGATTTGTTGGTATTTGTTGTTGATCATTAAGATTTTCATAGAAAATTTGTTTAATTTACAAATTAGAACAGGCCTCGATGTTGTAGGAATAGTAGTTTATTCAAAATGTTTCGTATCGCGGTTGACTAGAAATTAATTAAAAACTATATCTACTTCTACATCTTCTCTACTATATCTTCTACTTTCCGCACCAAGACCCAACCAATTAGAAATCAGTTTTCACAGTATTGGTATAACGGAAAACCCGAAATCGCGCGGTACCGCGATTTTATGAGGGATGGTCGAAAGGGGTCCCTCTCTCTCACGTATACACACGTCGCGCACTCGTGCACACGCACACACATTCTCCCCCTACAATATACTTAGAGCAGTTTACAAGGATGTGCTTCGCAGTTATCTGACGGGTCGGATTTATAGAACAGGTGGGAACGCATGACTTCCGTGTGGTTTATTCTGACAAGGGACATCACACAAATGACACACGCCGATTTTGATGAAACATTGATATGTTATAAAACTCGAAAAAATATTTGACGCGTATTTTTTTTTTATCTGCGAACATCCATGTTGAAGGCGTCAAAACAGCCCTCAAAGTAGGGTTGAAAAGTACGAATATTTCGAAATTATATTTTAGCGAATATTTCGAAAACTGTTTGGCGCGGAGAAAAAATTAAAAATGCAAATTGCGTAGCTTCGAAAGGCCAATTATACGGTAAAAACAAATTTTCAAAAAATTCACTTGTTTATACAATTTTTTACCAATTAACATTAATTTGCAAATTTTTATTATAAAATGTTGAAGTATTTTCATAAAAATTTGTCCTAACCTTTACGAACACTTTGCGTATTGCAATATCATTCAGACATAACAAACTTTGATCTATACAATTACGTTTTATCTAAAAAAAAAAGTACTTAATATTAATTGCGAACTTATCAAATTGTAATATTCATGTTTTCGAAGATAATATATTTATGCGACTGTCTTTCCTTTCGTAAAATGAATGTTACTCGTTAGAGCATGATGCAACTCTGTTGAACGGTTCTACTACTAATTTAACTTCCGACGGTATGCCAGCGGCAAAGTTAAATCGAACCCGAATGAAGGTCTTCAGCGTGTTTCTGCCGCAACGACGAAAATCCAGTCAAATCGTTAGAATGAAAACCACGAGACTCGTTACGTTGCAACGAAAAACAAATGTTTTCAATGTTTATTTATATTATTTACGTTTCGTTTACCTCCGTGGAGATATTGGCGCGAGACTTTTTTTTATATTTGAAAGTTTTAACGTCGCATCGACTGCATATCGTGGTTATTAGCGACGATGTTACTGAAAATTAGATTTTGCTACACGGCCTTGAACCACTTAAAAGGTAGAATACTCTTGGTGTCTTTTTTTTCTCTTTTCACTAAAAATGTTTCTGTCTGTAGCAATTTGATTTATGGATTTAGGTTTGTTTTTTTTGTTTCTCTATGTTATTAACATTGACAACTGTTAAATGTTAGCTGAATTTATGGTTTTTTTTTCTCAAATCCGCTTGCAGTTTTGGAACAGTGTTTACTTATAAGGGAAGTTTAGCTATTCTTATATTTAGAAAATAATAAAAAAAGAAAAAAATTGAAACTGCAGACAATTCAAGTAACATTAATAACGAAACCATTTTTTGCTTCGGCAACGATTCTAGAGGTTAAAAAAGTTCGAAGTTACGAAACAGTCCAAGACATGAAAAAGAAAATGAAAATTAAATTCGAAGTTGTGTATTTTTTCATATTCTACACTGTAGTGGCAAAAGACATTTAAAAAACATTATTTTCTTTGCGATCAAAAAATTGTTTCACTATACAAGATAGCTTGTTTTATATTATATTCGTATTGTATCCTGCGTGAATAAACATATTAACCACAGGGCAGGTTGTACGGACAATGCAACGCGTACATTTGCACAGGGCGGCAAAATTGATCTAAACCACGCGAAATTCAAATGTAATAAATCATAAAAAAAGGTGCAACATAAATCATAACAATATTATTTATTCCTTTTCTGTTGAAATTAGACATGAGGTTATCATTAGTTAAATTTTCAACTAATAAAACTTTATAATACTTGACGTAGAAAAGTGTTAATCAAAATCTCATGACAAACCTAAGTAAATTTTTTAAAATCTTTAGGAGATTACTATATAACAATAATTTTATTTCTTTCTTTTAACTCTCTCTCTTTCTCTCTCTCTCTCTCACTCACTCACTCTTTCTCTCTCTCTCTCTCTCTCTCTCTCTCTCTCTCAGTCAGTCAGTCACTCACTCACTCTCTCTCTCTCTCTTACTCACTCATTCACTGTTTCTCTCTTTCACTCACTCACTCACACTCTTTCTCTATCTCTCTCTCTTTTTGTAAAACATACATACTCTATGATTGATCAGTATTTTTTGTTAATAACTCGTTAACAAAACCGAATTTAACATTTTCGCAAAAGGAAAAGTCAACTCACAATCATCTCAGGAATCACCATTTTAAGGAACTCCCACTTTGTTCAGGACGTACTATTAGGTTATCCTAAAAGTTTCTTTCGTTTTATTAATAAGTAATGGACACATAATATTTTATATTTTACAATGTATTATCATGTTATATCGGATCTATTTTGCTCTATTACCTTTCTCCGTCTCTCGTTTAACAAATACGGCTGTATATTTATATAAACATTGCCAGACGAAATTGCTGCGTGAAGATAACGACAGAAACTTTGGGAACAACCTAATATACGACCATCTTTCATGAACTTATAAATTTTCATTAGCCAATATCACTGTTTACAATTTGCTATGAGACGTGTTGAAGTCTAATTTAATATCATGGTTTTTAAGACGTTATTGTAAGAGTTTCTTTCTTCGTCTTAACGGATAAATTTTTACGGATAGCACCAATCATAATCGCCAATATCACTGTTGAAGTCTACTTTAATATCATGGCTTCTGAGACGTTATTGTAAGAGTTTCTTTCGGGAGAAAAGGGGGATCAAAATATTAGGTTGCACCAAAAGTTTCTTTCGTTTTATTAATAAATAATGGATACATAATATTTTATGTTTTACGATATATTATTATTTTATACAAGATTCATTTTGCGCTATTTTTTCCCTCCATCTCTCGGTTAACAAATACGGTTGAATGTTTATTTAAACACTGCTAAACGACAGTATTGCATGAAGATAACGGAAGAAACTTTCGGGACAACCTAATATATTATTATATGGAACGATTCTGTGGTCGGCTCTGATTAACTGCAATTGTTGTGGTTTAGTATGTTTCGTTCAACCCTGACAGCATTTCTGCTCACAATTTCTAAATCCTATCAGAAATAAAAAAAAAGCTGTTTCGTCTTAACGGATAAATTTTTACGGCTATGTAGCAGCAAACATAATCGTAACGCATGTTACGAGAATTTCATCGTCGTTGGAAATTGAACACTTGTTGATTCAACCCTTATCAACAACAGTGGTTCAAATTCACCTTTTTACTTCCAGGATGAACTATCCATTGTGCGATGTGCATAAAACGGTCGAAATGGAGAAAGAATGAAAAAAAAAAGAAAGATTCAAATACGAGGTACCCGTAATAATCTCATTCGTTCACGAACATGTTACATTTCTGCGTTTCGCGTAACTGAATTCGATATTTCGTATAACTGATGAAACTCTGTTATTTATAATCCAAACAGGCTGCAATATTTTAGGCGAGAAAGGAAGAGACGGAAATTGTTAGTCGTTACACGCGAACGCTCGCATGGCCATCGAAAAAAGCGCTTTTCACAACAGCTCGCCAACCGAACAACTCGGAGAACGATAATCTGCGCGACAAAGGCTCGTTCGGTGTATCTTTTTTAAATGAAAATTGAATTTCCATCAAGGGACACTGCTTTATACTTGTATGCTTACAGCTAACGGTTTTTCTTTGACGCGACTTTTATATGTATTTTTTATACCCGTAGACGTTTCTGCAATGTTGCAGACGTCGATAAAATACATTATCGCTGTATAATTCTAGCTACAGAAATATTGTCATCTCATAAGCAATGCGATTGTTCTTCTCTTTTCGGAGAGAATGAGATAAAGTAATTCATTTACAAATTAATTCACACGATTTTCCATGTATCTACTAATTTTTTAATTCCTCTTGCAACACGTTTATTAATAATTAATTTTATTCCTCTAATTTTGTTGGGTCCCAAGGATAGGCAATGCTCGAGAGGGTCACTCAACCAGCCATATGGTTGACACCCTGGAGTGGCCTTTCCGGCGTAGTCCTTGGGACCTTTAATTTATGGCACAAGCGAAAATATTTCCTACCCCTGACTTGGGGTTGGGGGTGTGCCCCAAATGGCACAACTCAGAGAGGTGGCAATGCTCCACCAATGGAGCTGAAGACTCCGGAAAACGTAGTGAACTCCACCCACACAGGGTCAGATATAAGAAACTAACAAAATTGCCAAAGGCAGACTATTACTATTTTTTCACTAGACCAACAACATTTACCGTACTCTTACCTTGCCGTATCGTAACTCTTTATTGTATTGAACTCAAATAAATCGTTTTGTTAAGTTTGATTATTGAGTTGATTGAATTCTTCCGCGTCTTAAACAAAAATAGACTCCATTGTGATTAAGTTAACATTGGAGGTGCAGCGCCAGTAAGTTCGCGAGATTACGGTTGCACGCGTACAGGAGGTTCATCAACAACCCTTTGTACGCTCGAAACAAATTTTTTCATAATTTTTTTCCTTTTCTTTTTAGAATACTTACATGATAGCAAGTTTAAACAAAATTTTATCTTGAAGCATTGTATGTGCGTCGCAGCGTCGACCGTATTTGCGACAACTGAACGACGCGGTGAATTCAAATGGTTATTGAATTCCTGTCGAAGGATGAAGGGGACTGTATATAAGGGATTTTTGTAACAAAGATTGGATAGTAGGTACTTTAACCCTTTGACTACGGTAGATTTTGAGACGCACCGGCCGTACCATACGGTAGGAATTCAGTTACGACGTACGCCAAGAACTGCGAAATTTTTTGTTATGGGTACATTTTTGGGAAAATATATTTCAATAATCGAAAACTGAGTTTCACTACTGTTTAGCCACGCAATTAGGCCGTAAAGCGACAGCAAGGCCCAAACAGCTGCAAGCCAGTACATTTACAGCTAGTCGAATTCTATAGCCTGCCTTACGACCCTGAGTCGGTCCGAAACAGTAATATGTTTATGAAGCAAACCAGCTGGCGGGTTTCTTTTCGATATTTAGGCCGCAGTATTGCTTGACCTTAACATTTATTTTTTCGTCTTTATGGCTACATGTGCCGTTAGAGCTAAAGTGCTTCACAAACTTATTCCCGGCTCAGGTCAGTGTTGGAAATATGCGGAAATTCCATTGACGTCACTCGGGGTACCCCTTGTACCTGAAGGCGAGCCGCAAGTTGGGGGTGATCTTCCTTCTTTCTTCTCCAATCAGTTTCATGAAGTCAAGTCCAACTCGCCGTCTAACGTACGACAACCAATCCGCATATTTCACCCCCGTTCAACACCCCACACCACCTAATTTTCGCATCTAAGACACCGACTGGTGCGAACAGTCAGAACACGAAAGAACAGAACACGCGTCGCATCAACCTCTAACAACACAATAAGGTTCGCATCACGTATAACGTTCCACTGCACGTTCATCTTCTAAAAACAATTAATCATCTGTATATTCTTAACGAATATAGAGAAAACACGACTTTTGCGACGTCGATAAGTTTCGGTCGGAGCTTTACGACCTCCGGTGACACGATTCTCTGCCAATCCGTCGCGACGCGAATTCGTGGCTTAACAACTACATTGGGACAATATTATTTACTTATTTGTATTCTGCACCGAATCGTTACTATACATATTAAAAATTTAATATTAACGTTAAGCTTAAATTTTCAGGGCGCCTATAGGCGCCCTCCGTGTCGTAAAGCTAAACTGCGCCGGGCGCCTAAAGGCGCTCTCAATATCACAAACGCAAAATTTCTAAGCGCCTATAGGCGCCCACAGTAGCCAAGGGGTTAATCTATACACGAAATTGTATAAGCCCCTACTTTATCTATACCATGTTACAAGATTGTCTAAATGTTTCCTTGTCTATGTACAAGTATCTAAATGTCTCTCGAGAATGTATAACGAAAATGTCTATCAATGTATCAAGAATGTTTTGCTATAATGTTGTGGGAATGGTAAGTCTGATGTGTGAATGTTTAATCTGGAGTGATAGAGGTGTGAATAAAGAGTGTTTGGGACAGTGTGATCGAAGTGCGAGAGACGTGTGTTTGGGCCGAGCGATAGAGGTGCGAGAGACGAGTGTTTGGGCCGAGCGATAGACGCGCGAGCAAAGAGTATTTGGACCGAGTGACAGGGAATATCGTGTGACCGAGGAGTTTCTGGGAATGCCTGAGCAGAGTGAAAGAGATTGAGAAATAGAAGAAGAGAGAATCAGGGAATAAATGGATGGAGAAAATGTGCGTGCGGGTTAGTCAGAGGTTAGTCAGAGTTGAGTCAAGGAGAGTCAGAGAAGGGTCGAGAGTCGAGAGTCGAGAAGAGTGAGTCTAGAAAAGAGAATTAGAGAGCGAGCAGTGTAATATTGAGTATAGTTATTAGAAAATAAATAGTTATTGTTCATCAGACAGTGTCCATTGGTGAGCCTTTATTGAGACACCCGCTAGCAACCTAACATCCCTACAATGTTTGCCGGGGCGCAATTTGCACCTCGCTATATAGCCACAGTTACTCCCTTCCAGTACGCCCTTGGCGTGCTATTTTCTGGAAGGGGAACCGTGTCCATCTTACGAGGTAGGTAGGCCGCGAGTTGCCAACGAGAACTTCTTCTAATCGCTACGTGGTCCTCCAGGTTGGCGAAAACAGTTTCGGTCGCGCCAACCTACCCAGTTTATGACATGGCACCGCTACTCGGACTCAAAACTTGCACGTGCCATCGATAGTCTGTTAGCCAGATGGCACCCAAAAATTAGATGTCTCTAGCCTACCATGTCATAAACCGCGCCGATTGAATTTAAGACCGATAATAATTCTCCGGTACCTTTCAGGACTGAACAAGCATTTCTGAATAAAATTTTTATCTAATCGAAGGAATACGAGGTAGCGAGTAATATAGGTCAACGCATTTGGAGGTTGCATTGAAAGGCGCTGTTTTTTCGCGTTTCTTGAGCATTTATTTCAATAATAAAGTGTGCAAAAGCATGAATCGGAGTATTTGATCTCGAAAGTTAGAACCTTTTCCCACATTTCTGGCAAAAGTTGAATACCGCGGCGAAGAAATTGTTTGTCTTTCGAGCTTATCCATTCAGCACCCCAATTTTCAACTTGTTCGTAATTACTTGTTCGTAATTACGGAAGTGAAATGAAAGTTTATTTTAAAACCATATTTGACCTTGCACGACCTTCAACGATAGCTTGTTGAAGTTGTCTCAACACCGGCTATCATATACCGATAAAAAAAACCATACTATTTCATCTAAAAAAATAGACGTGACCTTCAAATCCCCTCTATACCTCCATCCGGGAAAAAAATGTATGCATCACAATATGCCCTCCTTTGCACGGTACATGTTTCATATATGACATTTTTTTTCAAATTATTACAAACAACGACAATATTCAAGGTGGGCATAGTTATTGGCCCACCCTGTACATGTATACTGATCCAAAAGTGTTTCATATGAAAGAACAATACGCGACGATTTCATATTTTTTTGGCCAGTTTATGACAAACTCGCGATGAAAAGGCTATTTTTGAGAAAATGTAGGAGCACATATAATTTCTCTGTATTAATACAAAATTAATAAAATATATATACAAATAGTTGTATGTATATTTTTTTATTTTCTAATTTATTTCATATTAATCTTCTTATATGCTCTCATTAGCGCATTGGGATGAAAAGGCGAAAAATTATATTTTATAATTATCACCATGAAAGTTGTTTATTATATTAAAAATTTGGAATTTTAAATAACTAATAATTCTATAAAAAAAATACAGAATAACGCGGAAAATTTCATTGGAATTTTTGAAATTTAGATTTTGGCACGGACTAGATGGATCGTTAACAGGACGAAAAAGTTTTGGCACCGTTCCCTCGTAAATCAATGACACTAATGCCTGGATTACCGTGGGCTCGACTTGTTGGGTGTTAATGCAACGGTTGTTCCAATATATGCAATAGAGGTGTAGCGAGGGCGCTTACCAAGAACTTAGCTTGTACAATTTTCGATTTGCATATACATACAAACATCCTCTTTCCATGTTCATTTTCACCTAGAATTCGTGTATTCTTAGTCATACGAATGTAGCTTTAAATATAGCTGGTTATTTTTCGTGTTCACAGGGTACCGATAGAATGAACCAAGACGAATCGGATCATTTTCTGTTTGACAGTGAAAAAATGGTAATAAAAATTTAGAAAGTTAACCTTTTATTATCAATTCCTAATTTATACCCATTTAGTTTGAGCATTAATAATAAAATTTTTTTTTAATCTTACGAATTGGATCATTTTTTGTTTAACAGTGAAAAAATAGTAATAAAAATTTAGAAAGTTAACCTTTTATTATCAATTCGTGATTAATATCCATTTAGTTTGAGCATGAACAATAAAAATTCATTTTAATCTTACGAATCGGATCATTTTCTGTTTGCACTGAAAAAATAGTAATAAAAATTTAGAAAGTTAACATTTTATTATTAATTCCTAATTAACACCCATTTAGTTTAAGCATTAACGATAAAAATTCTTTTTAATCTTAAAAATCTCTCTTTAATAAACAAAAAATGAAAAATCGCGAAATTCTCAATTCCCCTCGAACTTTGGGGTGATCGGATAATATAAAAATTGCTAAAAAAATAAAATTTTCATGAAGTTTCATAGTCATACTCAATATTTTATCCCCACTGGGTAGTATTTAATAAAATATTTTCAAAAGTTTGCTGGATTTGCCTTAATACTGAAGTTATAAATTACTTTTGAAGTTTTGTGCAAAATAGAAAGTAAAACTAAAAAAAAGTTATTTCGAGACTTTCAAAAACGAGGATTGGGTTAAATATGTAAGGTGTGGACGTTGTTTCTTGACGGATGCTCTAAGCGTGTGAAGATTTGTCATTTATATGGAAAATTTAAGAAAAAGCTAATTTTTTTTTATTATATTTTGTATAAGCTACACTTTTTGGTATTTTTCAAAGTCAGTCTCACCCGTAATGGGTGGCCGTTTTAACCCGAACATACGGGTGAAACCGTCCATTTGTAATATTGGTATTTATTGATTAAAAAAAGAAATAAATATTTTAATACGTCGCGAAGTATAATTTATGTATATTCTAAATTACATGTGCGCTGCTTTAATTTTCCCAAAACAACAAAAATATAAATAACCAACAATGCAATAGCTTGTTTCCAAAAAGTGGTCCA
>SMSQ01019146.1:0-17881 GCA_019453375.1 Ctenoplectra terminalis | reverse complement strand
TTTATAAATTTACAATAATGTAGCTTTGGGAATTTTCCGTGATTTTTCGTAAAAAATATGTGCAGAGAATTGTTACCCTTATTATAGATATTTTTTCAAATACCTTTCATTTTTATTTCTTTGGTACAAATAAGTCGACTTTAATCGCCGGTAGTTTTATTGTTAAGAAAATGTAACAGCATTTCTCGGAAAGAAACTTCAATGATTTAAAAAAGAATAAAGAAATCCTTCAGAGCGGCTCTTATCTCTGTAAAAATAAATGTTTAGCACACTTCCGCGCGACTTTTATTGCCTTACCGCGACTCGTAATTTCTCGTTGAGATTTGAAAGCACAGTCGACCGGGTTCCAACTTCAGATACCACGGTGACGTTCATTTATCTCTGGAATTATAGAAAGTTTGACGTTTGGTGTTCCAGGAAGGCACAAGTGTCGAGAAGAGTGGCCGAGCGTCGGCACGGAGCGAGCTTACAATCTCTTCTTGGATGGAACGCTCCTTTTAGTTCCTTTAATCGTGATGAGCCTGGCTTATTTTTTGATCGCCGCGAAACTTTGGCGAGGATTACGCCAGGAAATACGACAAACATCGACTTGTCAACAGCGTCGTAAGTACTCAGTTAATATTTCTCTTGAATAATTTAAAGTTGTTCTATTTAACGAATCCAACCGGGTCTTAGCGTGTAAATGAAATAATTGTAGCAGAGTTTTAATCGACGTTTGTGAAACTTGAAGCTACGTCGAAACGAATCGTTGGAAAGATGAATTTGTTGGTAGGAAGTTATGAAAAGTTGTAGCGAACGTAGCACGAATTTTAATCGTAAAATGTACATTCGGAAAGTAAATGCAATTTAATATATTAAAATATGGTAGAAAGGGTAATTTTGAAAAAAAGAACTGTGAAAGTGAATAGCATTCGTAGTCTACGTTCAGTCCTTTCACGGATATTTCTTTTAATTATTTTACTGGACTTTTATTACTTAAAAGGAGAGTTTATAATAATCTTATATAGTTAATTCGTTACGAAAATAGAAAAATAAAATAGAAAATAGAATAGAAAATAGAAAAATGATTATCAGGTCATCATAGTAAGCCATAAGTAATGCGAGTATTAAAAAAAAAATTGGGAATAAAATAGGGAAGTACATAGAGAAGTATTATACAAAAAAAAATAAAAAAATTAATGGACAAATGGAAAATCGTTCGAAAAATTTGATAAAATAATGATTAACTTCTATAACTAAATTATTTTATCCTATTCTCTTCGAAATGAGAGAAACTCACATATTATTTATGAGATGACCTAATAAATTCATTGAAATAGAAAAAAAATATGAGTTTTTCTCAGATCATGTACAAATAGTCACAAAAGTATTCGACCATAGATATTAAGCGAATTTCGTGTATAATTACAGATTTGCAAATAAAAGACTAAATAAAAAAATCTAACGGTTT
Organism: Ctenoplectra terminalis; assembly: GCA_019453375.1. Classification (NCBI taxonomy): domain Eukaryota; kingdom Metazoa; phylum Arthropoda; class Insecta; order Hymenoptera; family Apidae; genus Ctenoplectra; species Ctenoplectra terminalis. The sequence continues at coordinate 16,431 of SMSQ01019146.1, read as the reverse complement.
ATTCCACAATAACGTATAATATTTTTTAACAAAAACAGAATATATGGGAAAAATATTTTAAAGAAGTAATTGTAACGTCTACGGTGGCTGGATACTTTTTTAACCAATTGTACAGATCTAATACCACAAACCGAGTGAATATTTTCTGAAAAATAACTAAGAGTAAATAAGAATTTTTCGTAAAAAGAACTAAAAGAAACTTAACTTCTTTCGTACCATGAAAAATAATCCTGTGACTGACAAAGAATGTTACCGAGTTAACACACCGATTTAGACACGTACTTTTTTATATCAGCCGTCGTTCACTTTAACACTAGAACTACCGACGATTAAAGTAGAGTTATTTATACCAAAGAAATCAAAATGATAGGTATTTCGAAAAATACCTATAATAAGGGTAACAATTCTTTGTGCATATTTTTTACAAAAGATTGCGGAAAATCCACAAAAATCCATTATTGTAAATTTCTAAAATTTCTATAAGAAATTCAAGTCATTTTGACTTGTTCGGTAGTTCTAGTGTTAAAGGAGTGATACTAACTCTCAAAATCGCTGCGATTTATTTACTATCGGTATGTTTCCAAACGCGATTCCGCTTTGTCTTATTTATATTCAATGATCGAAAGGTGTGATACGATATCGGTTTACCGTGAATGTAGACGAAACAAAAATATGTTTCGCATCGTGTGGGTCCCATTGAATCATTCAACTTTATTAACACTAGAACTACCGACCATTAACCCTTTGCGGACGAATAATTATAATTATAATTATAATTTGATTCCTTGAAGTCGAACTGTCGCCTCCACAGCGACGAAGGAATAGGAGACGCCAATGCGAAGTTTCGTCGACCGTTTCTCTGTTTTCTGTTTTATTTTCTGTCTAATTATTTAGATATTCAATTTATGATCTCGTTCTATATAGAAAGTATTATTCACCTGCCACGAATCAGAGTCGAAAGAGTGCTCGTCCGCAAAGGGTTAAAGTGTACTTATTTCTACCAAAAAAATTCAAGTGGAACGTACATAAAATAATATGTAATGCAATTCAGACAATACTTTATCCATATTTTTAATAGAAAATCGCGGAAAATCTGGCCAGAGGCACCGTAGTTAATTTATAAAGATTCTGTAAAAAATTAGGAATGGGTCATTTTGACAACTTTGGTAGTTCTAGAGTTAAGACATTTCACGTATCTTTAAAAACAGCAAAGATATTTGAGGTGCAAACGTTAGGTGACTCACCCTGTATATTTAAAAACGATAAATAAATATGTGAGTGGCATAAAAACAAACAGAAAAACGTCAGTGTCCGAATTCATTTGTCCGGTACTGTATACGATATAAAAATTTCATAAAAATCGATGTGTGTCAACTCCGTAACATTTCTTGTAAGCAAAAGCAAAAGAATAATTAAGCATAGAAGAATCAAAAGACGGACGAAACAGAAAACATTTGAACAGGAATCACTGTTCGTGCAAACTCGACAGAAGACAAATAACGAATCCGCATTACAGTGGAGAGAACAGAATCCAGCGGAAGGGTGCGGAATACCACGTACGACAAAGGTGATCGAGGATCCGGTACGACCGTTGTCCTGAATGCTTGTGGCGCATCCTCGAGATTAAGGCGAGGATTTTCTTCTTCCACCCACGGATACTTCCAAGGTGCTCCGCAGGGAGTACCTTCTAGGGTGAGAAAGTGACGACCGAGTATTGGGGCAAGAAATTGGGTCGTCAGGTTTTGACTGACGAGGGGATTGGTGAGGGGTGATGAGAGTTTGTTTAATCGTTTGCAAACCGACGAAGAAGTACGTTGGAAAATTTGCCAAATAGTTTCTTATGAAAAACATAATATATAATTATGAACAAAAAAAAAAATGTATACTTCGATGCATAGGAGATATTGAAACGTGCTAGTCGAAATATTAATATTTTGTAAGGTGTTTTAAAAAATGTCGTGAAGAATATTTTTTTTCGGTATTAAAATGTACTTAATCGTTTGCAAACCGATGAAAAAGTACATTGAAAAATTTGCTAAATAGTTTCTTATGGATAACATTATATATATAATTAAAAATTAAAAAGAAAATGTATAATTCGATGCATTGGAGATATTGAAACGTAATAGTCGAAATATCATTTTTCAAGGTGTTTTAAAAAATATCGTGAAGTATATTTTTTTTGGTATTTAAATTTACTTAATCGTTTACAAAACGACGAAGAAGTACATTGATAAATTTGCTAAATAGTTTCTTATGGAGATATAATTATAAATAAAAAAAAACGTATAATTCGTTGCATAGGAGATATTGAAACGTGCTAGTAAAAATATGAATATTTTACAAGGTGTTTTAAAAAATGTGATGAAGTATATTTTTTTTTGGTATTTAAATCTATGATTCATTCTAGTATATCATGAGCATTTTATGCAGTATTTCCTAGACTCTTCTGTTAAATTTCCAATCAGCATTATTTATGCTTAATGGTTTTTAGTTTTATTTTATTTTTAAAAGTGTTTTGAGATAGATATCGAAAAAATTGAATTATTTCCTAGAATATTTATTTATCACAATTCTTTAGTATACTTTTAGCTACACTTGATTTAAAATTTACAGTTTTATTACACCAAATTGCTGTGTAGAGTATTTTATGAAATCATGAATTATTAAAGGATAACAAAAAGGAAAGAATTAAAATAAAAAACATTTTAACACGTATATAATTTTCGCAAAAATAATTCCGGGATTTTACTAAAATAAAAAAATAGTATAATTTTAAACATATTTCATTATTCAGTGAAAAAATATTTTTTCATATCGAAACAGTAACAAATCTTACTAAAATTTTACTTCTATGCTATTACAGAATTCATTTTAAATAAAACGTTCTGCAGAAACAAAAAATATAATAATTTTAAATATTATTAAGTATTAATAATAAGTTCCTAGTATCAATTTTACGCTACTGACAATTTTTATTTTTATTTCTATCTATCTATTTATTTTAAATCATACCGTATCTTTTAAATATTTATATTTTAGTAAAAGTTTCGAAGCACTACATAATTATTAACAAGAAAAACTTTTCGTGTTAATTAATCACAGCGTGATGTTTTTAAATTTTTTCACCGCTCTCTCAAAATTGAACTTATCCGAATTTATCAACCTGTTGGCAAACCACCAACTTTGGCTCCAAACTTACCGAAGTCTTAAACCTTTCAGGGTATTAAACTTAATCAACCGATTCAACCTACTTTTACACATGCAGAACTTGAGCACTGCATATTCTCGGTATAAGTAGGCCGTGAACATACGTAGCGTTCCTCTTGAACGATTGTAGTATGTTTATACGAGAACGTAGATTAGAGTTTGGGACATTTGAATTTCCTCCAAATTATAGTAAAAGTTCAATTGGTATTTAAACGTTCATCGATTATAATAAACATTTTAGTATTTAAATACCATTCTATTTTTCATAATTCGAATATTTGTATATTCCTAATATTCCATTATTTATCGTGTAAAATAAAATAAAATTCTTTAGATTTTCTTCAATTCTTTCCTTCCAAATTGAAGTTTTTAACTTGGAAATATATTTATTTAAAATATTTAATATTGAACTATTTACTATATAATTTTATAAAATAAAATTCTTCTGGTTTTCTTTAACTCTTTCCTTGGAAATAGAAGTTTTTAATTTAGAAGTGTATTTATTTAGAATATTTAATATTCAAATATTTTTAATATTTCACTATTTACTATATAATTTTATAAAATAAAATTCTTTAGGTTTTCTTCAACTCTTTCCTTGCAAATAGAAGTTTTTAATTTAAAAGTGTATTTATTTAGAATATTTAATGTTCAAATATTTTTAATATTCCACTATTTACTATATAATTTCATAAAATAAAATTTTTTAGGTTTTTTTCAATCTTTTTCTTTCAAATGAAAATTTTTAATCATATTAAAATTTATTTCATACTTCACGGAAATTTTGAACAAACCAGTGTGCTTTTCATTTGTATTCAAGCAGCTGTGTTTTTATATTAATCATGTTATGCATTCCAATGAACCGCTTTCGTTCACAGATTACTAAAAGATATTTAAGAAAAATGTGCAAGCAGTATTCTATAGAAAGGAACTTGTCTTCGTTTAATTTCTGCTATTTTAAGGAATTAGTGTTCGTTCATTCATTCATGATTTGACATCATTAAAACACTCTTCAACTTTGCTTAACCACGAATAAATTTATTAATTTTTTTATTTGTGTTATAAATTTATTTATTTTTTTTATTTGTATTATAAATTTATTTATCTATTTTATTTCATTGCAATTAATTTATTGTATGAAAACACGTATCAACAATTTATTTTCATTTTGTTTTTCTTCAGGATTTCTTGGAAAATGTCGAAAAAAAAAATATAATACAAATAAAAACTGACATTTCGATATTTGGAACAGTTGCGTTTCAAACAGACAAATATTTGCGCGAGAAAAATGAATTATCCTGTATCAGACCGATGTAAAAATTTTCCATCAAGTATTTTCTTTTTCAAAATATATATTTGTTGTTTACAGTACCGTGTAAACATTTTTTGAAGTACGTATTTCACTCGTAAAACAAATTTGTAAACACGGTACTTCAATTATTTTTTTTTATGTGACAGAATATACGGAAGGTTGCATATTATTAATTTATTATCTTCAATACATACTCGTTTAAAATGGCTAAAATTTTGGTAAAAATCGCAGTCGCCATCCCTAATTACGTATCTAATACAAAATTAATATTTTCTAATTCATTATCTCCTAAAAATACGATTCATTGATTTTATATTAATTTCAGTAATAAAATTCGGTTTAATATTTTAATAAAAAAAAATATATATATTAACCGCACAAGGTCCTCATATTAAAATCAGAGAAACACACGGATATATGATTCATGATTTTAATTATCTCGTTGTTTGAAAAAATTTTGAAACGCAACATTGATACAGTGACGTGAAATGTACAATTTCAATCGTATCTAAATATTCCCTGACTCTTTGCAAATTATTTTGAAGAGCGATACGAGTATGCAATCACGAATATCAATACAAGAACAAACATTTCCAGATTTTACTTTTATTTAACTTTGTTATCAGCTAAATATCCTGGAAATCATTCAAGTTTATCGAGCAATGATTAATAAAAATCGAAAATAAAATTGCAGTTATTACAATTAATCAAGAATTCGAAATTTATTTTAAAAGTTATCGTTCGATTGAAATAACGATAATAGGTATGGAAATAAAATTAAATTGTACAATTGTACTAATTGAGCGAAGAAATCATAAAATAACAGGGAATAAATTATATATCGTAGATTCGTATCGTTTAAAGAAATCACAATTTTAATTATTGTGTTTTCTTAAATTATCAATTAATTATTTCTGTTCGCGCGATAGACAACTTGTAAACGATTAATTTATTAACATTCATCTCATCCATGAAACTACATGTATTTAATAGGTAAAACGAGGTATTTAAAAATTCTCTTGGTAGTCCACGACACGAAACTATTACAAGTCATACATATTACACGACCTTCGACCACGGATACAAACTTTTATAGACAGTTATACATATTTCAGGTGTATCGCTGCATTTTACAAACGAAAATTTGTATACGTCAGCCACTGCTATTTCACGAAGTGTCATAAACTTTTTCAGAAAATTTATTTGCAAATATTTCAAACTTCGTACACCTTATAACTCAAACATGGAATTATTTTATTTTTCGTACTTGAAATTTCCAAGTTTTCCGATATTGTGAAACGAAACTGCTAGGATTCTCGATTAATTTTAAGCGATCATATTTGAGAGAGTTACTACAAAAAATGTAACTGTCCTAAAAATATAATTATCATTATTTAACTGGAGATAGTTTAGAATTTAAATTTGAATCAAAATAGCAATGCAATATTTTTAATTTTTGAACGTAAAATTATTCAAGATAAAATTTTCAAATTACGAATAAATTAGGCATATTTTAATGGGTAATTTACAGAATTTTTTTATTCAGAAATTAATTTTTATACAGGATTCAATCAATAATTATGTTATTTAAATTCTTTTAATTCTCATCGATGAGGGTTTATTAGCGATATGTTGGAACCGTCAAAGGATTTTCTCTCGAAAAGCAGTGGCTGACACCATTTACCGTTGAATCACTTCATCTAACGTCATTCAACGACAAATCTATTTTGCTATCGCATTTTCTAACTCGAAGTGCAGCCTGGATTGTTCCCATTGTTAGAGGATCGATCAAAGTCATCTTTGCTTACCAAAGACGAGTTGGCACGTTGATTAATGCTCTACTCGGTTTTTCAAAAGTAATACCGCTTCAAACAACTTTTTTAGTATACTTACCACTTATCTTTGTTAAAACGCGTTCGATATTCAATTTTATAAAAAGGATTTTACCAGTGTTTTATTTCTTTCAACTGAAATATTTTTTTTAACGAGCGAAGCAATTTGTTTATCAAACAAATATTTATAAAAAAAAAAAAAAAAAAAATATTTCAATATGTATTTCCTCTTTATTCATTTATTGGTTGTTCTGTTGTGTATCACAAGTATATTGGAACCAATTTTTTGGAATATTTCAAGCTTCTCTTTAAAGAATAACGAATTACATTTAGACACTTCGAAATCTCTTCTCCGGTTATTCGTTAAATCGGATTCCTCGAAATTCAGTGTTCTCGTCTAAAAGCTTTCTTTTTGCCGAGAATACTCCGAGAGTTCAAATATTTCAAGCTAACAGTGATGATCCTGTCGCGTAATCCCACTTCACGCCAGCTAGTTTTTAAATCGTTTCACCGAAAAAATTCACATTTCTCAATTTTTTTCTTACTCATCACCATAGTTTCTCTTACTAATTAGTGGATTAACAGTGTTCTCTGATTCAGAGCCATTTAGGAAGACGTGGATTACGAACCACTTGCAGAAAATTGTGAACAAAATAAAGAGTTGCCAATTACAGCTTAAATTGCTCTAAATAGTCAAAAGTTCAAATAGAATTTGAAAGAAGCAGGATTATATTTTTGTTATATATTGGGTTGTTCGGAAAGTAATTTCGTTTTTTCCCGATAGAGGATTTAATTGTATTTTTTTGCACCCAACTTTACACTTAAGCCGCATAATCATTATGTGTTTTGAGAGCTGATGCAGCAAGGTTTATGTGTGAAAAAGTCCATTTGATTCTAGGCAGTAGTTTTTGGTTGGTGCCCTTTTAAATATGGAGAGCAATAAGCAGCATTTTCGTCATATTTTACTTTTTTACTATAGAAAAGGTAAAAATGGTGTTCAAGCCAGAAAGAAATTAACCCATGTGTATGGAGAAGATGCGTTGACGGTACGCCAGAGCCAGAACTGGTTTGGATCGAAAATTTCGATCCGAAAATTTTGATGTCGAAGATGCACCACGTTCTGGAAGGCCGGTTGAAGCTGATAAAGACAACATAAAGACATTAGTTGATGCAAACCGGCGAATAACAACACGAATGATGGCGAAAGGTGCTGGACCAGAATGGCCAATATATAATTTAATAAAACATTTGTTCATTATATGAAAATTGTCTTTCATTTTCATAAAAAAAACGAAATTACTTTCCGAACAACCCAATAATATAATATGTTTAATAATGCTGTAATATATGTTCCAACAACAATTTTCTCAAGTTTATTGCAGGTTTCGGATAAGGTATAAACGATCTTCTTGCATGTTAAAACTAAGTTTACGAGCATCGGTTAGGTCATTTTGATGGGTGCATTAAAATACAGATATTTTGTAATATTATCAGTTCACTTTATTTTAAATCGATAGATTTTTATTAGCAGAGATTTATTTAGCACACTTTTTGTACGCAAACTTCATTTTCAGTTTACATTTTCCGCGAGCGTACTTGTTAAGTTTAAGTATGGAACCTGAAATGATGGATTCCGTAAATCTAGTGTTAATCGTGTAATTTCGGTATCGTAATTTCTGATTCGATTATAATTTCCACATCGGGTTCTCCAAGTTTAGCTGGTCCCAAATACAGCTCTCTTTCTCTCTTTTTTTTCGTTTCTTTCTTTTTTTCCTTTTTCCTTTCATTCTCTCTCACTTGCCCTTTTTCGACTCTGTTTCGGTACCTCTATCAGCAATTGTGCTAAAGGTACCATAAAGCTGTAGTTTTATGCTTCACGTCCCTCTTTCTCAAAAATTGAAGTTTCGTTTGAAGTTAAACGAAACCAGGAATACGTTGAATATAATTTGGAAACTGTCGCAGAGTTAAACTAAATTGGTGCACCGTGGACAACCAAAACCGCGAAAACCGAAATTGTAAATACGAAATTCTACTCTATGTATTATATAGGGTGTCTTGAAAGGTCTGTAAGCTCCTTTAAGGGATTATTATATTACAATCATAATATAATATAATATAATAATTATATAATATAACATAATAATTATATAATAATTATATAATATAACATAATAATTATATAATAATTATATAATATAACATAATAATTATATAATAATTATATTATAATTATGGTCTTAGACCACCTGCCAAAAAAAATATTTTGCTATCTTAGAAACGAATTTAAGATGGATTAATATTATTTTTATTTCGACGTTATTTCTTTCTTTCTTTTTTTAAGAATTAGATTCACGAGGTGTTAATTAGATTGAGAAATATCGATTAATTTAAAACAATCAATATTTTGTGTATTCTTTTTTTACTTTGGCTACAGGACAGTTTCTTTTTTTTTCTTTTTTTAGATAATTGTTGAAAAAATTTTAAGAAACTCACTTTGCATTTCCTGCCATTCTGTTATCGACAATTTAAGAAGCTGATTTTTTCCTTTTTGGCTTTCTTCGTATGTTTCCTTTATACTTTGCATACGCGTTCCATAATATTTTAATCAAGGCTCTGCTTGTTAAAGAATTTTTAAAACATATTTTCACCAGATAAAATTATGCATGACCAACGCAAGAAAGGCAATATGGAAAAATTTGAATTTAGCAGTGTTAAGAAATGCTTCTCTAAAATATGTTTAATTACAGTTACAAGATCAGTAATGTAGATGGTCTTAGACTTTTGCACAGTACTGTATATACGCTCTTCGTAGCGAAAGGGTTAAAAATTTATCATTATCAATTTATAGAATTTATATAAAAAATTGGAAACCAGTCATTTTGACCACTTCGGCGGTTCTAGTGTTAAAGAGGCTTGCAGACCTTTTGAGACACTCTGTGTATACTCCGAAATGGCGGTGATAAAGTGCAATGGTACGTCACATCGAATGTTGTAACAGAGTCGGTAACAGCTTGAAAATCACAAAATCAGAACGTTAGAAATATTAAACACGAGTATAATTCTTGATGTTTTGGTCCTCTGCGTAGCGATTTGCGGCAGCGTTACCGTCGCAGCTGGTGTAGCTGTGTAAACTCACAAATATATGCAGCAAATGTACTATTTGTCGGTCAAAATTTCATCCCGTGCGAACTGCTTCGTATAAGTTTACGCTGTTGCAAAACGTTGACGCTAACGCGAACCGCTCGTTTACAGCAGGTCTTACGAAGAAGTTTATCGGAACTGAAGTCTAGAATTAATTACGATTATCTGCAACGAAGAGAAATAAATTTCTCGCGTTTCGTGAGCATATAAATATTAATTAATTTCTCGCGTTTCGTGAGCATATAAGTATTAATTAATTTCTGTTACGTTAGAACAAACTGTCTGTCGTTTGTAAAACTGTAATTTCTGAACTTTCGTGGACGAAGTAATTAAAAATATTATTATAAAGATATCTCGTCTGCGATTTGTATAGAAATAACTGAGATTCTTTGATAAACTCAATTTATAATATTTTAGTTGCGTTAACACGTTGACTGCCACAGTGGTCATATGTAACGGAGATTGTTTCTCTTGTAGCGCCACGGTGGTCATCGATGACCGGAGTGCTTCAAATGTTTATACTTGTAAAAATGAAATGAAGATTGATAGTTAACCCTTTGACTGCTAAACGCGTATATATACGCCCTCGCAAGTCCATCAATATATACGAAAGGCGTATATATACGCCGTCTGTATTTTTTAGCCATAACACTTTTATTACTCTTTTACCAGTTGATTCAACATGGAATTTGTTGTCTTATTATTCGTTCATTACGGTTTTATTATTTTTATTATTATTATGTTAAAATTATCAAAATATTATGTTAAAATTGTCATATCCTGTGTTACATTATAAATTTTCGATTTTTTCCTTTATATTTAATTACTGATTATTATTGAAGGAATGTACAAAAGTTAAGTAAATTAAAATAGCTTAAAAAGTTACTTATGTAAGGAAGGAACAGAAGAGAGAGAGAGACGGAAATACGGAAGGAAAACGGAAGATACGGAAGATCGGAAGAACACGGAAGAACGGAAGTCACGGAAGATACGGAAGAAACGGAAGAACGGAAGTCACTGACACTTTCTGAAGTCTCTGTCAGAATAATCGAGCTCTGTGGCGCGTGGGAATTATTTGGTTTTATTCAATAACAATAATAATAATATAATAACTACTGAAGTTTAACAATACTAAAACAATACTCTTAATCACTCTGTCTCTCCTCGCTGCTCTCTTTCCTTACTGCCCTCTTGCCACACAATCTCTCGCGCCCCGAACATTCATTCGCTTAAATGTACATCCCTCAATCGCTCTATCTTTTTTCCACATACATTCCTTTTTCACTCGCACTCAAAATCTTCGCATCCATCCCTTCCAATCACGCAGTCACGTAGATTTCATTCCCACGGCAACATTCTTTCGACCACCCAAGATTCGTCCACGGTCACACTTTTCCAAACATACCCGGATCATTCTCACTTGCAACCATAAATACATTCGCACCACCACTTGAGAGGCCCATCTACTGGCGCCGTCCCGTCGCAGGTAGTGGCGACTCTTACACTTAATATAAATAAAAAAAATTGATATTTTTAATTTTTTTGCCATTATTATTTTATAAACCCTAAGAATGGCATCGTATTTCCGGGTACTGTTTTGATCACTGTCAGTGTCCACTGGTCAGTGGACAACTAGTCGCAGCGACCGACAAGCGAAAAACGCGCGCCGTCCATATTGATGGATTCGTCCGAGAGCGCGCCGCAGTCAAAGGGTTAAGGAATCTTGAGCATCATCATCGCTATTAGAGAATACTTTGAAACAAAGCGTGCACTATTCAACGATTAAAAATTTTTATTAGAAGATCAAAAATGAAATTAATTTTTGTCGAATCTTCTATTTACCGGTGTGGCGTCCTGAGCCATGGCGTCCTCAGTAAAACATGTGATTTCGGCGTGGCAGTCAACGTGTTAAAAAAATCTTGCGCTAGTATAATTAGCAAAGGTGACAAAATTATTCGACGGTCGGAAGAAAATGTTCCACTAACATAATTAATTATTATTAGAAGAGATATTTAACTAATTGGAAGTTTGAATTAATGATAAGCTTTGCATCGTGCATTTAGCTTTATACGAGTTTAATTAAATTTACGTAATTCCGTAAACGTTAAAGGATATAAATTGGTAATAGTGTAACTCGGTTTTTCTGCAACATTTAAATAAATGTAATGAATTATCGTTGTAAATATTAAAATCAATATCAACGCTTGGAATTATGATACTTTTTAAAGAATATATTTTGTTTTAGTTACAATGTTCGCAGCTTTTGACGGGAAACAGACCTTACTAATTGGAAAGCTGCTCTTGAACATTGTAATGTCTATGTTATGTTACTTGTAATTAAATTTGAATTTACGCGCATGACATTCTATATGCTTTTACTTGATCACGTTGCAATTTTCGTCACGTAGCTTCTTATCTAATACGAGTAGATCTAATTTTCACGTGCAGGGTAAAGTATTAACGCGTCGTCTTTGTTGAAAGAGTATGATATTGATGCAGATACTATTTTTTCTTTTTTATGATTTCTAAATTTAATAGAAGAAAATAAAATCTTAAGGTGATTAGGTGCTCAATATTTTTTATAGTGTAATTTTACATAATTTTCTGAACCATGGAAGTAATCTTTTATTTACACAATATTGCTTTGAGTAAATTAATAGCGCTTTCTCTACAGGGTTATGAATATTCTTTTTTTTTTATATTAAATTAATCATTTTAGTAAGAGATGGAAAGAAAAATAATTAAATTATTCGAAAATGTCAACTATTAAGAAGAAAATACATAAATGAATATAGATATCAATAAGAATCAATATCAGAGTAACTAAAATTAATAAAATGTCAGAATAATTTGAAACAGTAACGTGTTATTTATAAAAAGAAAAGATCAATCGTTGAAGCAATTGAATTTCAGTTAACGCGTATACAATTTCTCAACAAACAAGTAGAAACATTAATCGTCCAAGTTTCACGGATTGAACCTTACTGAATTAATTTAAGCTTACTTAATTGAGAACTCCAGCAACGCTAAAAGTTTCTAACCAATTACCCCAGGCGATTATGAAAGATTGTTTCATTCGCAATTCGCTGATTGAATTAAATATGTACATCACCGTCCATAAGTATTTGACCACTTGATGACATCGGATCGGAAAAGATTATATCGACGTTATTATGTAAATACTTCTAGATAGAACGAATATCAAATTTATACATACACATAGAAGCATGATCTTCGTATTAATGTAACAAAGAAATACTGTGGTAAAAATCACACCGAGATGCCTTATTTGAAATATAACGAGATCAAAGTAATAGTTGGTTCATTTCTTACAATCAAAACTCAAGATTTTCATAGTAATATAAATATTTAAGAAGAGCTGTAGAAATTAATAATGATTGCTTTATTAAATAAAATTACATTTCACGAAAGATCGGACTCCTTGAATTTTGTACCATAAGTATTTGATCACTAGGTAGAATCGAATCAAAAAGTTTATATCAAGATTATAATTTAAATAATCCTGAGTAGAATGAATATAAATTTATATGATTAACATAGAAGCGTGATCCTTATATGAATGTGAGAGAGAAATACTGTGGTAAAAATTACATACAAATGTCTTATTTCAAATATATCGAGATCAAAGTAATAGTTGGTTCATTTTTTGCAATCAAATCTCAAGATTTTCATCGTAATAGGAATATTTAAGAAGAGCTGTAGAAATTAATAATGGTTGCTTTATTAAATAATATTATATTTCGCGAAAGATCGGACTCCTTGAATTTTGTACCATAAGTATTTGATCACTAGGTAGAATCGAATCAAAAAGTTTATATGAAGGTTAGAATTTAAATATTCCTCAGTGGAATGAATATAAATTTATATGATTAACATAGAAGCGCAGTCCTGATCTGACTGTAACAGAGATATAATGCAAAAATTACATAGAAATGTCTTCTTTCAAATATATTTTGTATATTTTACATAAACTGAAGGTGCTCAAATACTTCTGGTCGGTAGTGTACATTAACCCTTTAACTGTAGATGTGGTTTATAAACCACATTAATTTTATATCATTGAAGTGATATTCTATTTAAAAAAAATGTTTTTCATTATATTTATTTTATTTTATTTTTTTTTAGTGGTATATGAGCCACAGCCGCTATTTGATATTAGCAAAAATTAACACGTTGTTTATATACTATACTATACTATAATTTTAGTATTTACAAACCACGCGCGCAGTTAAATGGTTAAAAAATAGTATATGCTATCAGTGTCCCTCGATAATATTACAGATCGAAGGCTAATAAATCGTAGACTAGTTTGACAATGTGCCTTTTCTAAAAATTAACGAGGTGATCTACGATGTTTCGAAAAAGGTACGGGTACCCCGAACGAGAATCTCCAGGGTCCTCGCTGGAAAGTGTCAGGGATCGGATTTTTCTCACGAATCAAGGGTTCAGGTTCGCAGCAATGGAAGTAACTGTCTGTCGAGGGACACGAAGGATTCTGCCAGCGAGGAACAACAGGATTCGAGCTGTCCTTTCAGCAGACAGCACGTTATACGTAGCAATTACATGGGCAAAAGTATCGAAGCCAAAAAGAAGGTTGGTAACAAAAATATTTAAAAGTACCGTGTAATATTAATATTTCAAACGCACAGATATTATTATAAATACTTTTGAAAACTGTTAAAATGTTTCTTGGAAAGTTGTCTGTTTTTTTGTTAGCATTTAACACTTTACCAACCGGGAGCCTATTAGTCGGCTTTTTGCAACCAACGCTCAGCGACCGGGAGCCTATTAATCGGCTTGTTACAGCTAACGTTTATCTACCGCTTGCCGCTTAATACTAACATTGTGAAAATTAACAACTTTATTAAATTTAATTACCCTACAATAAGAGAAACAATGTACCAAGCACTCTCACGAATTTCGATTTAAAAACAGAGTTGCAAGAATAAGAGCTTATATTTACGCACGATAGCCAAAACCGAGCCGGTGTTAGCGATGTATCAGCGCTCGAATGAACCGGTCGGTAAAATGTTAAAATATCTTTGTAACCCTTGATGCTTGTATGGCGGATGCGACGCCATTTTGTATTACCTATCGAGAATGTAGCAACGCATTGTAATAATTATTTAATTATTCTTAAATAGAATAATGGAATATTTATATGCGAAAATATGCTTTCAATTTTTAACACAATTTATCCTTCAAATTGGCATAACAAAGAAGCTTTAGTTATGCGTCAGAAAATCCCTATATACGTTCGGAGCGTAAGTCTCAAAGCAACCGCTTTGCGAGAGTTAGTGATGGAAAACTTATATGGAATATTGATTTTTAAAATTGATGTTTAGTAAGATATTTTATTTGTAAGTAATAGTTGGAATTTAGGCAAAAATTAATATTTAAAAAATGTATGAATAAATTTAAGATTTTAATAGTAAATTCACAAAAGTATTCGGTCACTTTAACGATTAATATTGTTTCTTTAAAATATAATTCTTTTTTCTATATATTTTGCTTTATTTAATAATTGTTAAACGTTATTGTGAAACAAATTTAGCAAATTTCATATATTTATTTATTTACGTATAACTTGTGTAAAATATTTGCTTATACATTTAAGGTAGCTGCATATTTTTATGACCAATTGTAATCGAAAGCATTGGGTAGTTACGTAAGCAGATAGGTATAGATAAAACTTCGTAAACTTGTGGTTACGTAAAATTCTTTCATTCATGATCTTCTTTGTGGTTCTCTTAAAACACAGAGAACCGTTTTTTAGCATCTTCCTCTATTTTTCTTGGCTCTTGAGAAAAACGATATTTACCTTTGAAAAACACAAGTAAGTCGGGCACCGACTATTTTCATCATAGAAAAAGTCTAGCTCCCGTTAAATGGAGATCTTACGAACGAATTTCATATCCCCAAATTTTACGGAATTAAATTTCGCGACATATAATTTGATATAATGTTCCCAGAATATTTATAAATATTTTTTTGACGAGATCAAAGAGAAGAGGGATGTTTGAGATATCCAAGTAAAATATACTTTCAGAAAATTTCGCTTTAATAAGTGTTCAGAATGCTCTATGGAATTATGAAGCATTCCGGTGAACGTATCGCATTTCTTAAAAGAATAATTCTTAATTGGATCACCTATTCGGTTTTAATTACGGTTTTAATACGGTCGTTTCTTTCATGATACTTCACATTTATTTTATAATATTTGTTTATAAAATATTCTTTCTAAAGAAAAAAAAGATCTATTACACTATAACTAATCAAACCTGCATTCTTCACCGCGCAATCTTTTTAATTCTACACGGGAAAAAGTCACATTTGTTTTAACCCTCTATGAGGTCGTGTGACTTAAAAGTTACAAACTAATGTATTTATTTTTTTTTAAATTTATTTCATTGAGTTATCGTTGTTATTAATAATATAACATAATAATCAAATAATAATCAATTTTTTAATATGATTATTTTTAATAATCAAATTATTAAATTTGATTACTGTATTACTGTAGCGATACCACGATATTGATTTAATAAATAATAAATTTTTAAATCAAAGTGAAAAACTGTAATCAATCGTAATTTTTTCTCCAATAAATAGACAAAATTCGGGCTATAGAGGGTTAAAACGAAATACGTATTCGAGTTACTAAAATTAGCAGTTTTTATTTTATATATTTTTCCCAGACACTGTATTCATATTACCGGTGCTATTTTATATTTTTATTAGCCACGACGATCCTTAAACCCTTTGAGAGTTATGAGCAATCATGTGCTTTAGCACTGAAGTATTTTTTCTTTCATACACCTGTATACACTCCTGTCCATAAGTCATCGGACACTTAACTTTAAAAAATAAAGAAAAGCTTATATAATAATTTTATCCAGCCTTACCTTCCATTCT
>SMSQ01019145.1:0-14939 GCA_019453375.1 Ctenoplectra terminalis | reverse complement strand
CCACCTCGTACAATTCAAATGTGACTATAATGAAGATTCAGAATTTAATGCGATTGATATAAGGAAATCTGTAGCAGCTAGACCAGAAACTTTGAAAAATGTAGATCAGCCTTTATTATATCCGAAAGGTAGAACTGTGACAAGGGAAAAAAGTAGAGACACGATGGACCTGCTAAAATTCATTCCTCCTGGTAAACATGATTACTATAATAACTTGACAACAAATCGAAACGACGAGTCCTCGCATACAGCTGATGAAGAAGACATTATTTATATTGCCAATGAATTAATCACAAATAATATATTATAACAGAAAATCTCGATGCATAACTTTAACAAATGATTACTTCATTTCTGAGGGCGTATATATACGTCTTTCGTATCAAAGGGGTTAATATTTCAAAATCGAAACAGTAGAGGTCTTTGCTTTTCATTCAAGTTAAGCAAATAAATGGACTTATTATTATTCTCGTACTGACAATTGTCGCGAAACCGCATATATATGTATTATAAATTAGATTTAAAACGTTGTGCATGCTAGAAAGTAAAACTAAAAAGAATTAATCTCGAAACCTCCGCAAGCGAAGATTGGGTCAAATGTGTAAGATGCGTACGTTGTTTTCATGATAGATGCTTTACAGCATGAAAACATTTATAGTTTATGTGGAAAATTGAAAAAAAAGCTACATATCAACTAATTTTCTCTTGTATTACATTTTGTGTAAGTTACATTTTTTGGTATTTTTCAAGATCGGCCACACCTGTAATGGGCAGACACTCTAACCCGAGCATGGGAGTAAGATCGCCCATTTGTAATGTTAGTATTTTTTTATTAAAGAAAGAAAGAAATATTTTAATATGTCGGGAAGTATGATTTATATATATTATAAATTACTTATGCGTTACTCTAATTTTTCTGAAACAACAAAAATGTAAAAAACCAACAATGCAATGGCTTCTTTCCAATAAGTGGTCGGACTATTCCGGGCTTACCCAATAATTATTAATTATTTATTACGATTTTTGGTAAATTTAATAAAAACAGAAACATAATGTCGACCGTATATTTTCATTATGCGCTGCTTCAATTTACTCGAAACAACAAAAAAGTAAAAAACTAACAATGCAATGGTTTCTCTCCAATAAGTGGTCGAACTATCCCAGACTTACCCAATAATTATTAATTATTTATTACGATTTTTGGTAAATTTAATAAAAACAGAAACATAACGTCGACCGTATATTTTCATTATGCGCTGCTTCAATTTACTCGAAACAACAAAAAAAATAAAAAACCAACAACGCAATGACTTCTTTCCAAAAAGTGATCCAACTATCCCGGACTTACCCAATAATTATTAATTATTTATTACAATTTTTGGTAAATTAAATAAAAACAGAAACATAACGTCGACCGTATATTTTCATTATGCGCTGCTTCAATTTACTCGAAACAACAAAAAAAATAAAAAACCAACAACGCAATGACTTCTTTCCAAAAAGAGATCCAACTATCCCAGACTTACCCCACACATGCTCGATGAAAACTACCAGTATGAACTACGATCACGTAACTAAAATAAAAAAAGAAAAGAGAAAGAAAAAAAAGCGTTTTCCACCTCACTGGCGTTCAAGAAACTCCCGACAATCTATACATTAACTAAAACAACTAAAGCTCCATCGAAGAAGCCAATCTTGCAACATCTCTCTCTCTCACTCCCTCAAAAAAAAAACGAAGAAGCTCGCTACTTTCTCCACGCTCGGTTAATTGCGTTTACTCGCTACCCGTGTAACGACAGAGCGTTACTCGATGGAAAATCGTGAATCGGCTCCAAAAAGAACAAGGAATAAAAACAAACCGGTGGGACACTCGAAACCCATTGTTGTTCCACTGTGCAAGTTAAAAGGTGTCGAGTTAACTCGTGCCGAACCAGTTTCACGCGTGCAAAACTTCGTGCCGGCCCTTTCGAAAGTGGAGCAAGTTTATCGAATGTCGTGATGGCAGGTTAAGCCGCCGCTGTTCTGCCTCGAGTTGTCTTTTAACCTACTACCGGCGCGCTTAATTACAGTTAATTCGTTTTCTACTGGACGAGACCTCTGTCGTCCTAACGACACCTCGATGCTCATGACTATGGTTATTTTCTTGGTCGGAACAGGGCAGGCCGTGGCCGGTGTGGTTGCTTCTTGCCTCTTCGTCTTGTACAGCCGAGAAACATCGAGGTCAACGGTTCGGACGCGTATTTCTCGTCCGTAACGTCGACTTCGTTGCGACAATATCTCTGTGGTCTCTGTTATAGACGAGAAAGTCGGTGAGCAGCGAGAGGATCGTAAGTAAAAAGGACAAGCTTTCTGGAAAAATCATTCCGTTTATTCAATTATATGTTTTCTGGCATTATTTATGAGCTCGTTCCACTTTTCTAACGGGGTTCGCTAATGCCGTTCTTCGTAAAGTGATTTACGACGAATTGTGGGTATTAAAATTTGTTTCTGAAACTGCTTAACACTGAAACTACCGAGAAGCTGGTCGAAACGATGGTTTTCACATTTCTTGCTTTAAAATCGTTAACTCTTTTTTTTTTATTTTATTATTTTTCGTCGCATCAACGTTTCGGGTTATTAGCGACGAATCGTTAACTTTGTATAGGTATTTTTGTAGGAATTTACGGTGTCGTTTAATGAGACAGAAAAATGATTGTTTGACTGGATGTTTTTATAAATATAAGATAGACAGTTGTTTTATTCGTTAGATATTAGATATGCCAATGTATGCTATGTTTTGGGTTTGTTTGTATATTTTTGTTTATCATGTGTTACTCTAGTGTTGCTCGTTAAAAAAAAGTATCGATATACGGTAATTTATTAGAGCATAGTTTCTTTAACCCTCTATAGCAAGAATTTTGTCTGCTTGTCGGAGAAAAAGTTACGATTGATTACAGTTTTTCGCTTTGATTTAAAAAATGTTTAACTAATAATTCCTATAGATTGATAACTACAACGATAACTGAATAAAATAAATTTTTAAAAATATAAATACATTAGTTTGTAACTTTTAAGTCACACAAACCCATAGAGGATTAATTTGAACTAAATTTTTCATCGTGCAATTTTTTAAATCAAACGAAGGGTAGAAAAACTATTATTCTTCTTGAAATAATTATCTCTCTCCCTATGAAAATAGGGATAATAAATACCATTCTCATTAAATTTAAAATAGTATAGAAAATTTAGTATAGTATAGCATTTCGAAACCTCAATAAATAAAAATTAATGCAAAAAGTATTTAATGTATGAAATTAATTTTTATTAATGTATGCTTGTTTAGTGCATTTCTAGTAATAGAAAACCTGAAATTTATAACAGTATAATGTAATTTATGACCTGTAATGATAACGAAACAATAACTGTTGAAATTTAAGATTTATGATGTATTTATTAATTACTAAATTCATTTTTCATTATTATATATAATAATCCTATAACAAATAATAATATAATAATAGTGTAATAATATAATAATAATAGAATAAAAAATATTATACATATATATGATATAATCATTATTTGTCGAAAAAATAATTCCTCTTATCACACTGTAAAAACTGTTTTGTCCAAATACATGTCTTTGAATTTATTATTCCAAGTTACCCAATTATTTAAATTGTTATCGTTACTCAAAGTAACCGAGCAAAAAATAGATTTTATTTCGTAAAAAACAAAAATCAGCGGTTCAAATACAAGATTTTCTTGCATAAGGGAAAAGTTTCTTTACTTACGTAACTAAGATTTATTACTCGTGTCAGTGGTATCATTTCCTATTCTCTTCGCCTTTCAATGCTATCTTTATAATGGCTCGTGATATTTAAAGTATTTTATTAATCGTTGACCTATATGCTTAAAGGTAACGTAAGCAACTGAAATATTTAACGACACCATAAAACTTTCTTTACGTATATACGAACGTAAAATCATTGTCGGTAAATATCCACAATATAAACAGTTAAACAGTAATTAAGGCTATCTGAAGCATTCCAAGATGCAACAATAAACGGGGTGGCTTGAAATTTATAGCCGGTGGATATACATATGTATAAATTAAGAGCTAACGATATTATTGTGTTTAAATAAGAAAAGAGGAAACGAGTTGCTGTTGAAACTGACCGTGGTTTGCTTTTCTTAAAGAGAAATGAAAAAAAATTATTATATCGGTATTTAGGAAGTGAAAGTTAGAATAACAATTTCTTTTCCCTTCTGCTCTATCAATAACCATTTCGTTAATATAAACTTTAATCGTTACAATTGATCGTTTTGATATAATACGATTAACCTTTTAGTTAATAGCCGCCATTCTAGTGGCTTTCGTGTAGGGTAGATCGGATGAAATCGGGTAAAAATAAGAATTCAGTAAAAAGATCTTTAAGTTTAACCTTTTCGGTACGAATGGCGTCTTTAGACGGTATAAAAGAATAAAACGCTGTAACATCGTGCGCTCTGATCGAAGAACAACGATAGGAAACTGCCATTTGATCTCGAAACTGCCGTCTGAAAACTGTTCGCTCCAACTGAACAGCACCTATAGATGCTAGTTGAAGTTCAATTGGTGTAGCTAAAAGATTGACTTTATCCGCCATCCTAAATTCGCCATTCGTCCCTCAAATTTTGATTAGTTTTGCGTAGGCGTTATTTCTTAGATCGTTTCTCGTTATTTCCCGAATTTTTTCAGGTCCCAAACTAAAATCCTGAACTTGTGTAGCAAACTAATTTAATATCATTCGTAAGTTCAATGCTCTAACATAATTTTTTCTTAACTCTCTCTCCCCTCTCTTTCTCCTCTCCTCCCCCTCTCTCTGCCCTTTCCTCTCTCTCTCTCTCCGATTTCCGCTCTCTCTTCCATCTCCTCTCTCTTTCTTCCCTACCCTTTCTCCCTCTCTCTCCCGTCTCCCCTCCCTCACTCTTCCCTTTCCTCTCTCATTCTCTCTCCCTCTCTTTCCTTTCCTCTCATCTCCTCTCTCTCTCCGATTTTCGCTCTCTTTCCCATCTCCTCTCTGTTTCTTCCCTTTTCTTTCCTCTCTTCTCTCTCTCTCCCATCTCCTCTCTCCCTCCCTCCTTCTCTCTTAATCTCAGAAACATATTTTATTTTCTCATACCGTTTTTAAAAAAAAGAAGCCGTAAAAGAATAAAATTTTATACAGAATACATCATATTTTGTTACATTATATATTCTCGACCAGTGAGATGGAATAAATTATATTCAGAAACATTATATACAATAAATTAATACAGAAAGATTCACAAATAGAATTTCGTTACTGCTACATAAATTACCAACAATACGAAATTAACGAAGATCGACTTCTAAACACTCAATCTCAAACTCATAAGAGCAAAATTCAATCGTTATAATTAATCGATTCTCCATCGTTCCACAACTTCGCTACCATATACATCGTTAGAATCCTACAAATCAGGAAGTTACAACACGGCGAACCACTTTCTTGTATCTCTACGCAGAGGTTATTTCGTGTTTCATTGACCTCCGATTACGTGTACAATCATTTTCTTGATTATGAGAAAAATCAGGCGCATTGTGGTGTAGCCATGAAAGAGTATTTGACGATAAATAGTGTTTCCCAGGCATTCGCGGCGTGTAAGTAACGGTATTATGGAACGACTTGCACGTGAGTCGACATGATAAACGCAAAGTGCGAGTCGAAATGATGGATTAATTATTCGAAGGTTCGCGTCGAGTCGAGGATATGCCGCGCTGTTGCGCTACAATCGCCGTTTTGTTAACTATTAATGCAACAGGAAAGATTAATCGTGTAAATGACAACGAGAAAATTCGAAGATGAGTTAATCCTTTCGCTACGACACTTCAGGCACCAAAAGCGTTATTGGTACACAGGGTGTCCCAAAAGGTCTGTAAGTCCCTTTAACTCTTTGTGGCACAGGATTTCAGATAATGAAATAGACCCGTGTCCCATAGAAATTTTATTGCGTTTTAAATGAAACAAAATTAATATATCTTTACTAATAAAGGAATCACATAATGTAAAAACATAAAAAAAATAGTAATAATGTAGGGATTTTAGGTTGCAGACGGGTGTCTCTACAAATACTCAATAATGGACACTGTCTTAAGAACAATAACTATTTATTAACTAATTACTAGGCTCAATAATCCAATACTCGTTCTCTATTTCTCTTTACTCGACTCTCGACTCTGACTCAATTCTCACTGACTGTTCTCTGACTCTTCTCCGACTAACCCTCGACTAACTCTCGACTCCTCTATCGCTCGGCCCAAACACTCGTCTCTCGCACTTCGATCACACTGTCCCAAACACTCTTTATTCACACCTCTATCACTCCAGACTAAACATTCTTACCTCAGTCTTACCATTCCCACAATAATTTAATTGAATTTGTTGTTGTAGGGTGGGACTCAAATAGTCCCACCGTGCCACATGGGTTCATGAATGGTACTTATTAACCCTTTGCACTGGAAGTTTTTTTTCATTCATATTACCAGCAACTCGAAGCAGTTTCGGTGAAAAAAATCATATTTATATATACGTAAATGATGTGCGCATTCAAAGGAAAGACATCATTGTATGTTACTATTTTTTTTTAATTGATTATACATTCAAATGTTGTGGTATATAAAAGAACAAAAAATTATAACGTTATTACATTTTGTAATTCATCACTACTACTTTCAATATCACTGTAATTCTCACAAATTCTTCTTTTATTTGTCGTATCGGGGTATAAATTTAAATTCAAAATATACTGTTATCGAGAACGTCATTATCCGCGAGCCGCGATCGTTATTTGTCAGCAAAAGTGATTCGTCTTTGTCCTTATGGTATGAACTAAATATTATTTGTATTGTCTCCATAGCGGAGCCCTCGAGTTCCAGGACATATTTTAAATGGCTCCGCTCCGGAGCCCACGGTGCATCAAAAATGTGGGACACTTTTAATCCCAGCGTGACCCAAAGAGTTAAGGGATGATTCCTGAGATAATTTCGAGCAACTTTTTTCTTTGCGAAAATGTCAGGATCAACTTCGTTAACGAGTTATTAAGGAAAAACATTGACTAATCACAGAGCGAGTAAAGCGGTTGACCGCCAGCGGGAGCGTTGACTCTGTGCTGCGCTTATGCTTTGACGAGCAAGTCAGAATGTATCGAAGCAACTGTTGACGAATATTGAATAAAAGTTATATCAAATAAATAAATTATTATTCGTGTAGAAGAAATAAACTGAGTTTCAACACTCGTTCACAGTTGCTTCGATACATCCTGACTTGTTCATCGAGGCACGAGCACGGCGCGGGTTCAACGCTCCTGCTGGCGGCCAGCCGTCTTACTCGCTTTGCGATTGGTCAGTGTTTTTCGTTAATAACTCGTTAACGGAACTAAATTTGACATTTTCGCAAAGAAAGAAGCTGCTTGAAATCATCTCAGGAATCATACCTTGAAGGGACTTACAGACCTTTTGGGACGCCCTGTATAGCTTAAACCTTTGCACTCCGAACCATCCTGGATCTTAATCTACCAGTACTCGGCGCCATTTTGTCGCAGAAACTTGCATTTACGAACCTTCATATTATATAGTATAGTTTTCGTAAAACCCGCTGACATTTTTTTTATACATCTTAGTAATTGTACAATACTTTGATTGGATTTCTTGTGCCATTTCAACAGAAAATTTCAGGGAAACATAGATTTCTCAAAAAGTTCTGCTGGAACAAATTAATTCCCCGTAATTACTAAAAAACTTTAATGTCCCATTTTTTCGTCCCATTGTCCCATTTTGAGGGTCAAAGTGTTAAAAATAACAGAGACTATAGCAACATTCTCATAAAAGTGAAATATAGTAGTTTCGTTGAAAACAGAAAATTAGCGCACTTATGCACTCAGAAATACAAGAAAGCAAAACAAAACACGCTTCGTACATCGTAAGCTTTCCCTCTCCATGTTCGTTTATTGCTTTTCCAGCAACTGTAAATATAAAAAAGTAAAATGAATAAAACGAGGTTACTATAAATGAAAGTTAACACGTTTCCTTATAATGAGTCACCCTCATGGCGCAGATTCTGATCCAAATGCAATAAAGACACGCTGTATTTATAATAAAGTTTAATTTTTATTTTAACACGTTGAACGCAACGGTGGTTATATGTGACCAGAGTGCTTCAAGTGTTTACAATTGCAAAATTAAATAAAGATTGATAGTTAATGAATTTTGAACATCATCATCGCTATTAGAGAATACTTTGAAATAAAGTGTACACTATTCAACGATTAAAAATTTTTATGAGAAGACCAAAAATGAGAGATTCATTTTTGTTGGGATTCACCGAGAATATGTACCCCCGCAACGCATAAGACCTATCAGTTGCAAGGTCTTTTTAGACCTGTGCTTTATTGCACTTTCTGCTGACCAGCCCGAGGATTCCCGAGTCCTAGTTAGTCTGTTTTAGCCGCCAGCACTCCCACGTTGAAGACCGGCACCATTTTAACATTATATTTCTTTGTATAGTTTTCCAATTGCAATAGTATTTTTACATTTCTCATTTTTACTCAACGAAATCTATTTCCTAGGATACGTGTATTTTTCCACCTGCGATTTTATTAAGAATAAAACAGTTTCCAAAGTAAACACTGTTTTACCATTTTAATAAATATTCCAATCATTTTTATCGAATCTTCTTTCTATCGGTGTGACGTCCTGAGCCATGGCGTCCTGAGCAGAACATGCGATTTCGGCGTGGCAGTCAACGTGTTAACCATAGTTTCAATTTAGACGATTCAGAATTATCAAATACAAATTACACACGTTATTTCGATGTTTTACACTTGACACAGTATGAAAGTAGTGAATAACAATATACCTCACATGTGGCTACTGAAAAAATAGTACGATTGGGGGTTCGTCTTTGTAAAAACACATTATATTACGTCTACATATGTAAGAATTAAAATCGACCTAATTCAAGTTACTTTTTTAACTTTATTTCTGTCTCTTAAGAAGTTTCTGATTAAAAAATTAACTCAGCTAGGTTCGGGTTAGGTCCTGGAGTCTTAGTTTCGACAGATGTTTGTCTCAAATGAAATAAATCTATGAAGAAAACTACGTTAAGATGCAAAATTGTTATTTTAAGTTCCTCGATATCTTTACACGATACGTACTCTTCGTTACTTTAGCGCAACATACGTATGTTGAAACTATAGAAGCTGCCTAATAAACTTCGTATATTTACAGCAAGTAGTGAACATAAGCGTTATCGTAAGAAAGTACTATGAACATGTCCTTGGTCAATTTTGCTCTACCTTATGTGAAGGTTCACCCTGATATACACTGTGATTATGGGCTAACGTTCAGATACGTACACTCTCGTTCATAAGTCACTGGACGCTTGTGTATTTTCGATAAACATTCTGTTTATCGAAATAGTATTTCGGTAAGATCTTAACAAGATTTGTAATTAAATTAAATATATAATTAACTTGTAATATATAATTTAATTAAATATACAATTTAATTAAACATTACAACAATTTATAAATAACGAAATCGTTTTGTAATTATAAATACAAACTTCTGTATTATTTTAAATTTGTTAAAATACTTAGATTTATTTGTATATGTACGGTCCCATCTGTAAGTCACCGGACTTAGATAGCTGATAAGTTTCGAATAAAATTTTTAATGAAAAAGACATTAACTAAAATCTTAAAAATATAGTAGAACCCTTTGCACTCCACTGGCGCCGCTATGGCGACACGCATAATTTTCTTCAGAGATTAAATTTTTAATTAAATTCTGTATCTTCGTCGATTCGAACACTTCTTTTGTTTTAAAATAAAGTAAATTAAGCAAATAAATAAAAATTCGTAAACATTTACAATTTTCTGTTCCTCTTTCCATAAAAACACTAAGTTTTCACAGTAGTCCTTTGAAAATTAAAAACGTTCACGAGTGCAAAGCGATAATTTATGGTTATTTACGTTGTAAACAATAATTGAGTGGTAGGTTTATTTTATAATTATAACACAAACGTTTCTTGATTCTAAATTTCTTGAGTGTCCGATGACTTGTGGACGGGAGTGTACATCTGTACTCTTAACATTTACTTTGATCCTTTATGATAGTTTCGCGCAAAGCAGGAGAATATATACGCTATAATTGTTTGTATTACGATCAATAATTTTCACGGAGAGAATTATTTACCAGTTTTTTCTTTTGAAAATGGCTTTTAAATTATTGAAAATTAGTTAGAAACATTCTCGAACGTGATTCTTTTAACGCTCAGTTTTGATTCGCACAGAATATCGCGAATACTTCTCTACAGAAATGAAAAGCCTTTTGAAAGGTAATTTAATCTTTCAACGCGTTAAATGCGACGTCTTTCAATTGGTTCGGTCTTTAGCCGGAAAATAATATTAAAAGAGCCGAGGAAACATAGCTTTAGTTAGTTTTTAAGTCAACCACTGTAAATTCACTTCAACGTACACTGCTATTCCTACACATATGAAACTGTTTCGAGTAGAAAGCCTGGCGTCAGACGCGTTAACTCTCAACGTAACGAAACGATCGCTAACAACAATGTAACAAACGTAACTATTCCCGCTAATAGGCCAAAGAAGAGGATTATTACACGTGAAATAAAACGATAAAAAAAAAACTAAACGCGGCACGAATCTGATCAAAATGAAACGAACGCCACGCACGTGAGTGCAGACAGGTAATAAGTGTTATTCCCCCGTCAATTGAACGAGCAACCTGTTTCAAAGTAGACTTCTATCTCTTTACGTATATACACAGGCTGGCTACGACTCGACTAACGAGTTTTTATCAAGCTAATAAGCGGATCGGTGAAACGAAGCAACTTCTGCGAGATGCGGTCCAGACTGTCCGAGAATGTTCGTTCCAGTTGCGCAGGTGTCCTCTAACATTTCATGTTGCATAAAAACGTCGAGTAATTACGAAGTAGTTAGAAAAAAAAAAAGGTAATAAAGATAAATATCAACGCTTGTATAAAAGTAACTTTTTTTCAAACCAGCGGAACTGATACTGCGAGAGTCTTCGTAATCTTGCATCCTTCCACTTGTCCCCTATCATTGTCAGCGCGTCCTTAACCTTTCCGCTACTACGTGCGACCATAGTCGCTCGCTATGAATCGACTTCTGCATATTATGGGCGACTATAGTCGCTCGACAATTGGATAATATCAACAGCTGTAGTCGCTCAATGAATCGCATTCATACTTGGAAATTACAAGCATACGATGGGAAAAATAGTATTTACTGTATACGGATATGTTAACCTGTTGGAATATTTATTAAAAATGGTAAAACAGCGTTTGCCGTGGAAACTGTTTTTATTCTTAATAAAATCGTAGGTGGAAAAGTACACGTATCCTAGGAAATAGATTTTGTTTAGTAGAAAAGAGAAATATAAAAATACTATTGTAGGGATTTTAGGTTGCAGACGGGTGTCTCTATAAATACTCTACAATGGACACTGTTTTATGAATAATAACGATTTATTAACTAAAAACTATGCTCAATAATCCAATACTCGTTCTCTATTTCTCTTTACTCGACTCTCCTGACTCAACTCTGACCATTCTCTAACTCTTCTCCGACTATCTCTCGACTAACCCCTCCACGCATTTTCTCCATTCATTTATTCTTTCATTCTCTCTTCTTCTATTCTCAATCTCTTTGACTCTGCTCAGGCATTCCCAGAAACTCTTCGGTCACACGATATTCCCTGTCACTCGGTCCAAATACTCTTTTCTCGCGCGTCTATCGCTCGGCCCAAGCACTCGTCTCTCGCACATCTATCGCTCGGCCCAAACACTCGTCTCTCGCACTTCGATCACACTGTCCCAAACACTCTTTATTCACACCTCTATCACTCCAGACTAAACATTCTCACCTCGGACTTACCATTCCCACACTATTGTGATTGGAAAAACTGTTTTATTCTTAATAAAATTGCAGGTGGAAAAATACACGTATCCTAGGAAATAGATTTCGTTGAGTAAAAATGAGAAATATAAAAATACTATTGCAATTGGAAAACTATACAAAGAAATATAATGTTAAAATGGTGCCGGTCTTCAACGTGGGAGTGCTGGCGGCTAAAACAGACTGACTAGTCCTCGGGAATCCTCGGGCTGGTCAGCAGAGAGTGCAATAAAGCACAGGTCAAAAAAGACCTTGCAGCTGGTGGGTCTTACGCGTTGCGGGGGTATGCACATATTCTCGGTGAATCCCAACATAACCCTTTGCACTCGAAGCCATCTTGCGACATTTTTATAGGAAAACGTGCAAACAGAAATTGTTCCATATTCCGGTATATACCATACTTTTTGGTTTGCTGTCTCTTGCTATTTGAAATAGAGAACTTCAAGGAAACATGGATTTTAAAAAAAAATAATGCCGACGTTAAGTCCATCCTCTGTAATCATTAATATCGTTTGTTAAAGGAAGACACCCATGTGTTGCATGAGTTTGTATAAACTCTACATTCCTGAAAGTAAAAGTAAAATAACGGACTTTCTCTTAGTGGCCTTCATTCTAGAGTATGACCATCGATTAGGGTTAGGGGGTGCCTGCGAACACCCCAGGTATGAATGTACGCGCTGACTTGTTTCTCCGTTTTTAGTTCTAACCGTACGCCCGTCTTATACACATCCTCCTAAGACTATCCAAATATATATATACTTTTCTTCCACCGTGTCTTAAACATAATTATTTACACACTCCTCCACGTAACCTCCTCAACATCGTTAATAAACGTTCGACATTCGAGTGCAAAGGGTTAAATTAGATAATTTAATACATAAAAGCACAAAGAATTGTTATAGCTGTTGGATGACTAGGATTAGAGCAAATAAGAAAGCGCGGACCGTCCTTAAAATTAGTCATAACAAAGATTGGTCGCTAAGACGAGTCAGTCGTGCTAATGGTTAGAGGCTAACTCTTCTTAGGATGGTTCGTCAAGAGGCTAAGGCCGTCCACACTCCCCATATACAACCCTATATACAGGGTGTCCCACAAGGTCTGTAAATCTCTTCAAAGTATTATTCGTGAGGTGATTTCGAGCAACGTTTTCCTTTGTGAAAATGTCAAATTTGGCTTTGTTAAGTTATCATCGAAAAACATTGACCTATCGAGTGCCTCGATGAACAAGTCAGAATGTATCGAAGCAACTGTTGACGAGTATCGAATAAAAGTTACATCAAATGAATAAATAAATTATTATTTGTGTAGAAGAAATAAAGTGAGTTTTAGCACTCGTTCACAGTTGCTTCGATACATCCTGACTTGTTCATCCTGGTACGAGCACGACGCGGAATCAACGCTCCTGCTGGCGGCCAGCCGTCTTACTCGCTTTGCGATTGATTAGTGTTTTTGGTTAATAACTCGTTAAAGGAGCTAAATTTGACATTTTCGCAAAGGAAAAAGTTGCTTGAAATCATTTCAGGAATCATACCGTGAAGGGACTTACAGGATAGGGAAAGGAAGGGACTTTACAGGAAAAGGAATTTACCTTTTGGGACACCATGTGTATATTAGCAATGTCGAAGTATCAGGATTAGAATTTTGGCACGAGTGCGAGCAACATCTTGGCCAGTCCATTGTTAACCACGCATCTTGAATAAACATTCCTTTGCAAAATATTAACCCTTTGACTGCTGAGTCTGTAGATTTAACTCTTTGACTACGGCAGACTTTGAGACGCACCGGTCGTCCAATACGGTAGGAATTCAGTTACGACGTACGTCGAGAACTGTGAAATTTTTTGTTAAGAGTACATTTTTGGGAAAATATATTTCAATGATTGAAAAACTGAGTTTCACTGCATTGAAACAATATTATTTATTTCTTTGTATTCTGCACCGAATCGTTACTATACATATTCAAAATTTAATATTAACGTTAAGCTTAAATTTTCAGGTCGCCTATAGGCTTCCTCCGCATCAGAGGACCAAACTGCGTCGAGCACGTTTAGGCGCCCACAATGTCGCACAAGCGCAAAATTTCTAAGCGCCTTTAGGCGGCCAAAGTAGTCAAAGGGTTAAACGCGCCACGTTGACAGAATACGCTTTCGCGTATCGCGTATTCTATTGGTGTTGAATTAACCGTCCAATGTGTAACTAATTATTAATTGCATTATTGACATTCGTATCATGTATCACACTTTCTCTTATATTTTGCATGTACAAGAAATTATCTTCTTACAAATTGCGAGTTACCCGTTTAATCTGAACATTTTGATCGTCAAACGCTTATATGCGTCCGTAATCCACGCCGTGTCCATAGCAGTCAAAGGGTTAAAAGTGTTGTCCTCGATTTCGCGACCCCGGAATCCAATATAACGAGACCATATAACACATGCCTTCGTAGCATCCAAAGAGCAACCAAAGAGCAACCAAAGACCATCGTAGCGATAGGATTAAAATCTCCAAGTGGTCTCTAGAGCCCTGAGACACATTTCTTTCGATCTTGCTGCCAACCGTCTGTCAGAGATCTTACAAATCACGTGACTCCGTAACACGAACGCGTTCTTTTACCATTCGTCACAGTCAGAAATCACACGGTACGAGATCTGAAGAATGCGCTGCAGCCAAACTGGAGTACATTTACACCAAGCGAGCAAATGATTGCTCTTCCCCCACTATGTAAGATTGAAATATGAACGAGCGTTTGGCGATTGTTTCTCGAATGCTCTAAATTTCTCCAGAATGCTTGAAGGCTAGCTTCGCGTGAAGTTGAGCGATGTTCGTTTGCGCTAAACGAACGTGAGCAAGCATTGCGCAGAGATCGTAAATGGCCGAGCACCTGTAAACTGAACGGTACAGGGGTGAAGGAATTAGTACTCATCGGTACGGTGTGTCGTATGCATCATGTGAATATTT
>SMSQ01019142.1:0-21414 GCA_019453375.1 Ctenoplectra terminalis | reverse complement strand
AAAAAAAAACAAATCACCATACATACTTACAATGCCCATCGTATTTATACGATACCGGCTTTTCACCACAAATCTTTTATTAACCCTCTATGGGACCGTGTGACTTAAAAGTTACAAACTGATGTATCAATATTTTAAAAAATTAATTTTGTTTAGTTACTGCACTATTAAATTTGATTACTGCATTACTGTAGCGACACCACGATCCATCTACAGTAATTATTAGTTTAAATATTTTCAAATCATACTAGTTTAAAAATATTTGACTGCAAAATAGTTAAGAAGAGAATTGTAAAGGACCGCAAAGGAAAATGGTAATTTATTTAACGTGATTCAACCCTCTATGGCTTTGTGTGACTTAAAAGTTACAAATTAATGTATCTATATTTAAAAAAAATTGTTTTATCTATTATAGTTGTCACAGTTCTATTAAACTTGATTACTGTATTACCGTAGCGATACCACGATCCATCTACAGTAATTATTAGTTAATTCTTTGAAGCTTGGTGGGATTAAAAGTGTCCCACCTTTTTAATACCTAAATATGCATAGTGGGACATAAATAGTTCCTAACTGTATTAAATACGTGAGTCAATGTAAACCACTGTGCTATGGATAATTTTTAATTTTCAAGATGGTATAGAAAATATCGCTGCATGCATATTTAGTTATTAATAAGGTGGGACGCTTAAAACCCTACCATGCTTCAAAGAGTTAAAACATTTTCAAATAAAAGTGAAAAACTGTAATCAATCCTAATTTTTTCTCCAATGAACAGACAAAATTCGGGCTATAGAGGGTTAAATACGTACTTTTACGTGACCCATGCTCCAGTGATAGATTGCAAAATCCGCATGCAATGTGTTAAGAAGGTAGTAAACACTTTGAGTCATTAAATTGTCACTAATTTACATGTTTCAATAATATTTATGTACCGAAATCAATAGAAATTTATCAGTGTTTGAATACTTATGAGCGGTAGTGTATACGTGGATATACATATACGTTCTTCGTAGCGAAAGGGTTAATATACAGGGCGAGTTGCATAACTTGTCCACCCCGAATAACTTCCCAAGTATGTATTCTACGAAAAAGTATTTTGTATAGGAATTGCACGGTACCGAGGGAGAGATACGATACTGAAACAATTTTTTTTAAATAACCTATTTGTTTACGAGATACGAAGGTGACCTTAAATTTTTTTTTCTAATGGAACGCGCACCTTTTTGTATAAAAATTTAGAACAGCAGCGAATTTTTTATAACGACTCTGATACTTCGTAAACAAATAAGTTATTTACGAAAACTGTTTCAACATCGTACGTCCCCTTCGATACTATACGTCCCCTTTTTGTACAAACGCTTTTTTTGTAAAACGCGTACTTCGGAAATTTTTTGGAGTGGATAAGCTGTGACTCTCGCTTTGTGCGTTAAAATATTTCTATTTATAAAAAGTTTCAATGTAA
Source organism: Ctenoplectra terminalis (assembly GCA_019453375.1). Classification (NCBI taxonomy): domain Eukaryota; kingdom Metazoa; phylum Arthropoda; class Insecta; order Hymenoptera; family Apidae; genus Ctenoplectra; species Ctenoplectra terminalis. Next base: position 19,949 of record SMSQ01019142.1, on the reverse strand, counting down.
AAAAAATAACGAATTACCGAAGAAGTATCTTTTATTCATTATATCGAAAGACTTTTGAAACATTATTATATTTATAACGTTCCTAAAAACAATTTTTTTCTTTTTTTTCTTTATTATTTATACTTGAGCTAAAATAACGGTTCCAAAAATAAATTTCTAAAAAGAAACACCAAAATTAATGACGCTTATTTTATTCTAATTAATAATTGCTTATATTGGTAATTGTATTAAAAATATTCTAATATTTAATAATTCATTAAATTTAATAAAATTTTTAAATTTAATTTTTTAATTTATATCTACTGTACAATTTTTCAAACAATAATTCAATGATTTATCAAAAAATTAGTAACAATTATTAATATTAATTTTCATTCAATTCTCCTCAAAACTTATCCGCTCCAAAAAATTTCTGAAGCACGCGTTTTAGAAAAAAAGGGACGTACGATGTTAAAACAGTTTTCGTAAATAACTTATTTGCCTACAAAGTATCAGAGTCGTTATAATAAAATTCCCGGCTGTTCTAAATTTTTGTACAAAAAGATTCTCCTCTTTTTCTCGATTTTAATTCCCTTTTCTTTCAATTTATCGACGCTTCAATTACATTTCCTACTTTTCATAAATCTACTTCCTCGCACAATTAATTACGCAACTATCATTATTGTTGCTGGGAAATACAGAAAATTCAGTCGTCTTGAACGGTGACACTGAAAGGCTGCTATCAATCGACATCCGCCTCGCGTTTGTGCAATTTCAGGTCGACTTCCTGGGGCCGTTTCGTTGCGCAATATTTACACGTGCATTTAAAAATATCTGGAGCGATAGAGGTGGCCTTTTTTCATAGATATTCGCAGAATCGGTCAACTATCTATTAATACATCGGAAAATAAATGGTAGAAGCGCGACGATTGCTACGCTTTAAAGGTCGTCAGCAGTCTGTCGAGTAATTTTTTAACGCGATAACTCTAGTTCCTGTTCCTACCCCTATGCCGATAATGTACACGTAATTAACTAACTTACTGCGGAGTAAAACGTTGACCGTGTGCAAACGATAAGCTGCGATTACACGTGTGAACGTTGATTATTCTTCTTGTATAATCGCGACCGCGAATTTTTTTGTACGTTAATTATTATTCCTGTGTTAGAAGGTTATCCTTGGTATTTTAATTGAATATAATTATAATCAGAAGATTTGTGGCTGCAATAAACGTTCGATTGAAAATAATTGCTATCCAAGTATCGTTTATGGAGGCCAAGATGATTCCGCTTCTTTATTTCAAGCATTTTTTCTGTTTTACTTTCCTTTGTTTAAATGCTCTTGTTTGTTGTTATTCTTTCAGAATAACAGCTGTTATTTTTTTTTCAATCTTGTAACTAGGAATGGGTTTGAAGAAATTTTGAAACACTACGAAACACAAGACAGTTTCAAGTTTCGAGAATTCTGGATTTCTATATTTCTATAATTCTATATTTCTATATTTCTACATTTCTACATTTCTACATTTCTATATTTCTATATTTCTATATTTCTATATTTTCATAATTCTATATTTCTATATTTCTATATTTCTAAATTTCTATATTTCTATATTCCTATATTTCTATATTTCTATATTTCCATATTTCTATATTTCTATATTTCCATAATTCTATATTTCTGTATTTCTATATTTCCATATTTCCATATTTCTATATTTTTATATTTCCATAATTCTATTTTTCTATATTTCTACATTTCTACATTTCTATATTTCTACATTTCTGTATTCCTATATTTCTATATTTCTATATTTCTATATTTCTATATTTCTATATTTCTATATTCCTATTTTCCTATATTTCTGTATTCCTATATTACTATATTTCTGTATTCCTATATTCCTATATTCCTATATTCCTATATTCCTATATTGGTATATTTGTATATATCTATATTTCTAGTTCATATATATAAACTACAAAAGTTTCAAGCTTCGAAAATTCGAAACTGCACCTTTCTGGTGATTAAAAATGATCGATGTCGAGGTAAAAAAAATATATACATATAAGATTATAAACATATATTTTTATATATATGTTCTTACCTCACTATCAATAATTTTTAATCACCAGAAAAGTGCAATTTCCAATTCTCGAAGCCTGAAACTTTTGTAGTTTATATATATATATGAACTAGAAATATACAAATATATATATTGTATACACACATTTAACACTCTTACAACACGATAAACAGGTTCCTACAAAGTACCGCGTTGTACGAGACGATACGAAACTTTGCAGATCGATAAAGAATCGAAAGAAGTAGGTGCGGTCACTCAATAGTTTATAATATACTTAACAATAAACATTGAATTAATACGCTAGCACGATGAAAGTCATTTTCCGAAAAAAGAAACACAACAAATCACATCCAAAAACAGTTCGAATAAAAACATTCCTAAACAAAAATCTAAATTAAATATTGTTCTGTACCCAGAAATATATATTTTCGTTTGCATTTCAACTACAATCAATAAATATTCACCTAAAAATTCTATCAAAGCTTCAAAGCTTTCTTACGGAACAAAATCAGCACTTCAATTTTCAAAACTTCCAAAACGTCACAAAATTTACGATTCGAGTTTCGAGAGTTAAAAAATTAAGTTCCAACCCTTCCCTAGTTACAAATCCACGTTAACCATTCATGTTCAACTTCAAACAGTAAAGCGTGTTTTTAAATTCTCCAATTACTTTCCCAACACTTTTCACTATAATTTTCGTCCGGTGATACGGTTCACCCTTTCATCATAATTCTGTTGCTTCCACTTAAGAGCGTAAACAAAAAATTACTAACCGCCTTGGAGTAGATAGGAGGTACGTATCTAGGCCAGTCTGGCCGGAGTATAGAACCTTTAAAAATTTAATTCCGAAGAGGACGTGTCTCTCGAGGCACGGCTATCTTCGCGTACAACGTGCGCGTGCATATATGCACACGTGTGCAGGTTCTGCGGAAAAAATGCAGGTAAAACTACGGGAAATACGTTGCTTTCCTACGGATGGTGGTAAGCATAAAATCGCAATGTGCTCGTCACTCTAACAGGTCATAAAAGCGGAACTGTAATACCGCGCAACTACCCGGTTGTTACCAACCGGCATTTTCAATGAAAACAATGCTCCTCGGCGTACTTCGTTAACGTACACTCGACTGATACGTGTTATTTGTATTTCGCGCCATTTTTACGGTTAAATACGTAACACTGACGTGAAAAAAAAAAAAATTGTTGCATAATTTTTCGAACTAAATTACACGCAGTGTTACGTGGCTTGTAAAAAGTGCTGTAATACGTGATGAAAGCATTATGTCATGTAATTAAAGGTATTTAATGCTGAAACTACCTAAGCGGTCAAAATGAGTAGCTTGTATTAGGTTGGAAACTATGAAACGGCCGTTTTTTGTTTAGTCTGTGTTGAGCTGCGACTGGGAGAGATACACTGTAACGTTCGATATTTTTATTTATAAAGCTTAAAGGTATTCTTCTTACTCATTTTGTAAAACTTTTTCGTGGTTGTAACTGTAAGAAAGCGTTAGATAACAGTGTTATACATTATCGACATGTGCCTATACATGTAAAGATTGTAGGTGCGTGCGCGACGCACGCTTGTGCGTTTCTCATTTGTTTTAAAGATATGTGATTCGAGCAGTCTCCTTTGTGCCACCTAAAGAAACGCACGCATATCCTTTGTACATTTTACATAATATAATTAACACATTGACAGCCGGTGATCTAAGAGACATTTAAAGCCTGAACACCGGCAACGTATCGGCCACTTAAATCCCAAACGCCGGCCTTATTCGCTTGTTTCTGATCATTGAATAGCCAAAAAAAAATATTTAAAACATTATATATTTTCGTAAAATAGAACATTTTATTTGCATATCCGTCATATACAATTTAACGGTAATTAAAAATTAAAAACAAAATCGAAATTTTTAATTTATAATTATAGAAAAAAATACAGTTTCTCATTTCATGGTGGATTATTACATATATATAAAGTAAACAGAAAACAAAAGTTTTAATATTTAAGGCAAGTGCGGTATTTCTTGAAACATTGTCCAAGATGTGAAGGTACTAAGCATTCAGCACACATAAAGCTACTCTCGCTTCTTTTTTTACCAGTAGAAATCCGCGGTTTCGCGGGGCCCGCGCTCAAGTGACAGACTCACAAACCCACGTTTTCGCGGGGCCGGCTGTCAATGTGTTAAGTGTGATAATATATACGATTTATTATCCCGGATCTTCTGTCAGTAACCCATTTTTATTTTATTTTCTAATACACGGTAAAACCGTATATTATAAATTACATTTAATGTTTTGTGCATATTAGAAAGTAAAACTAAAAAAAAAAACTATTTCTAAACCTCCGTGAACGAGGATTGTGTTAAATGTCTAAGGTACGTTGTTTCACGATGGATGCTCTAAGCACGAGAACATTTGTGATTCACGCGGAAAATTTAACCCTTTCGCTTCGGCTGTCCAGTCCGTCGAAGTACTGTCACTGAACGGAAGCGCGCGCCGTGAATACGTGCAGTATGCGTTGTATGTACGTTTTCCTGAGTCTTAAATAACTATTTTGCCGAATAAAACGATCTTATAAACTTTTATTATATTATTATAACTTCTATAACTTATAAACATTTATAATTTACAAAGCTACCCACAAGTCAGAAAGATTTAACACTAGAACTACCGGCGATTAAAGTAGACTTATTTCTACCAATGAAATCAAAATGAAAGGTATTTAAAAAAAAATATCTATAATAAGGGTAACGATTCTTTATGCATATTTTTTACAAAAAATTGCGGGAAATTCTCAAAAATTCATTATTGTAAATTTCTAAAATTTCTAGAAGAAATTATGAACAAGTCATTTTGACTTGTTCGGTAGTTCTAGTGTTAAGAGAAAGCAACGTATCAATTAATTTTCTCCTGTATTATATTTTTGTATTTGTAATGGGTCGAGGCTCCAGTCCGAACATGCAGACAGGACCGTCCATTTTCAACGTTGGTATTTCTTGATTAAAAAAAGAAAACAAAAGAAAAAAAAAGTTCAACATTTTTAGTCGTGCGCTAAATTACTTATGCGGTGCTTTAATTTGCGCAAAACAACAAAAATGTAAAAAACCAACAACGCAGTGGCTTCTCTCCAAAAAATGGTCAAACTATCCCGGACTTACCCCGCACATTCACGGAATTAAAATAATCAGTGGTTAAAAACATACGCATACGTTCTTTTTAGCAAATAATTTTTGTTTTCATAAAAATTAATATCAATTATACATTTACCGAATTTTATTTTTAGGCTAAAGTACGTTTTAAGGAACACAAAATTATGTACTTAATAGTTTTCGATGCGTAGAATTCAGAAATGTAACTTTAAAATTTTTAAACTTTCTTAACTTTCAAATTTAACTTTAGGAATTCAGAATAATTAATAAAGCAGTTCATTTAACTCTCGCACGTTCCTCGGGCGCAAAATTCACCTATTCCTTGTTTCTAGATACTCTATAATGTTAGATTTCTTTTCTACTGCGTTGCAATTCGACGTATCTGTTTAAAACATGAAGTTACGAGTAAGAAAACAAGTTATCGACATTTTCTCTGTATAAATACGATGAATAAAAAATCAACTTTTCGAACTATTTTTGAGCACCGTATGAAAGTTACAAGATTAATTACAGTTTTATTGGAATTGAATAATTGATTCATTCAGTACTTCCAACGAGATAAATAATTCCATCTGAAACGAGCTTGGCCGGAGTCGTCTGAAACTGCAAGGAATTTTATATTAAAGCTCGGAAAGAAATGCCCAACGCATTAAAAAGTCATGATTTCTACGTCCTTGGGATAAAAGTACGACAGGTCTAACGGTTCATTGATTATAGAGATTGATGGGAATAGTATTCAAGGTTGTAAATTGAAATTTGATTTGATTCCATGGCTGAGATTCATGATTCATCCATCGTGTTTTTCAAGCACGTTGGGTAAACAGTAGTGACTCGGCAAAAAAAGCCATCAGATTCAGTAATGCTTCTGCAAAAAGAGAGTTAATGTTTGTGCACATTTAATTTACTATAAATAAGTGCGCATTAAACATCAGCTACGATAAATCATCGCGAGTATCTCAAAAGAACCAATAATTAACTCAACAAGTAAAATCAGCTCTTATATGTAATCACTGTCGATATTACAAGCGTCGAATTTCACAGAATTTTCTCTTCCATTAACAGTAATGGAGAAAGATAATAAAGTTTGTTCATTTATAATATCGTTTATATTCGGTTGTAAGTTTTACGTTTCTCAAACCTAAATTGTAAAATTTATTAAACATCTGCGGCATCTGATAATTCTTTAAATGTAACATCTGAGTCAGGATGAAAAGTACAGATAAGCTTCTCATATCCAATGGCTGAGCGACTATAGTCGATCATAGCAGCGAAATGGTTAAAGGAACGAATGAGCTAAGCGAGTGTTTGCGACGAAGTATCAAAGATACGCGAAGTCACAGATATTTCAATTCAAAGAAAATTTATATATTTTTTTCACAGAAGCACAGAATTTCTTCTCTGCCTAATATAATACTTAACAATCCTATATTATTTCATATAACCTTCAATTTTTAATTTCAACAAAAAATATTTATACATTTTTCTCACATAAGCATAGCATTTTTTCCGCGCCCAATATAATACCTAAGAATCTCATATTATTTTGTACAACCTTTAATTTTTAACTTCAACAAAAAAGATTTATACATTTTTCTTACAGAAGCACAGAATTTCTTCTCTGCCTAATATAATACCTAACAATCTCATATTATTTTGTACAACCTTTAATTTTTAATTTCAACAAAGAAAATTTATACATTTTTCTCATAAAAGCACAGAATTTTTTCCGCGCCCAATATAATACCTAACAATCTTATATTATCTTATACAACCTTCAATTTTTAAGTTCAACAAAAAAGATTTATACATTTTTCTCACAGAAGCATAGCATTTTTTCCGCGCCCAATATAATACCTAACAATCTTATATTATTTTATACAACCTTCAATTTTTAACTTCAACAAAGAAAATTTATACATTTTTCGCACAGAAGCACATAATTTCTTCCCCGACTAATATAATACCTAACAATCTTCAATTTTTAACTTTAACAAAACGTTCACCGCGTAATCTATCATTTCTACCAGACCCTCTACAAAAGAATTCCAACAGAAGCCATAGAAAAATTAATCAAAAAGCTGCCGATCATAATGCTGTCTCCAGCCACCCTCTTTATTCCCTACTGTACTATATCCGTGAAATAAAATCTGCAATCATCGCGGCAACGATTTGGGAAATACTCGGTTGAAGGAGGTCCTTTTGATAGTAACGACTCGTAAAGTCAGAATTGTCTGCGCGTTTTCCCGCCTTCAAAGACCGGCGACACGGTTCTAATGAAGCTACGAGAGTTCTTAATCCCAACAATGGTCGTCTGTGGGCCGATGCCACGTGAGTGTGAAAATTATTCGACATGGATAACGGATCGAAGGTGGAGAAAAGGTGGGAGCCATATTGCGATAGATACGGCGTGTTTCGATGAGAGACACTGGAAGATTAAGATTTACCGTGAGTCACTAACTGGGTGTGTATTTAAAATAGCAAATGTGTAAATTAACTCTGAAAGACTTCTAGAATACTTAAAAGAGACACCGGTTAACTCTTTGCGGCACAGGATTTCAGATAATAAAATAGACCCGTGTTGCATAGAAATTTGATTGCGTTTTAAACGAAACAAAATTGGTATACTTTTACTAATAAAGGAATCATATAATGTAAAAACATAAAAAATAATAATAATTTAATTGAATTTGTTGTTATAGGGGCCATGTAGGTTCATGAATGGTAGTTATTAACCTTTTGAGCCCTGAATACTCCTGGCCAAAACCATCCGTAGGGACGGAGCGCGGCTAGCGCTGACCATCGCTGGGGCCGGAATACTTTTTGCCACACTGAAGTGACTATTCAAGGCGCAAAAAGTAATCAATTATAGTAATTCTTTTTCAGAAGGTTAAATAATTAAAGACTGTTAGTTTTCAGTATAAAAATTGTGTATTATAAACATAAAAATTTTAAAACATAAAATTTGACCGTCAACAGGAATTAATAATTTAATTGCGTGTGAAAAATTTCAAAACAATTATCAATACATAGGCCGACATCGCATTTTTTGCATTCGTATTCGCAAGACGATACTGCTGCCTGAGTTTTTTTGAGTGCTGTAGTCGCGAAAAGGTGACAGCGCAGGTAATTATTTTGAAATCTAATTGGTTCAAGGGGGGACGTAAAATTTCCGATTCGGAAATTCCGGGGTATTTTTATGACACTCCCCAACCGCTACCTAAGGAGGGCAAGCTACTAACGAGTGCCCCTGTATTAATTTTACACGAAAATTGCGGTATATTGATTGAAAAAATCGACAAACGCATATATGCGCCCTTAGGCCAAGCCGATGACTTAGAGAAAACGCATAAATGCGGACGTAGGCCACACGGATGACTTTCGCCTAACCCATATATGCGTCCATAGTGCTCTAAGGGTTAAAGCACATCCTTTTCCCTAAGTCAAGGTGGGACTAAAAATGTCCCACCATGCATTACGGTGCATCAAAAAGGTGGGACATTTTTAATCCTAGCGTGCCCCAAAGAGTTAAGTGCAACAGGTCGATTATAATAAAATTTACATATGATATAGTGTTTAAATATTTGAGACGTATCTTTTTTTTATTTCCAATCATCGATATTTAGACGGTGAAAACAGCCCTCGAAGTTAGGGATGACAAATATATTTTCTGCCAAGTTAAATCTGGTATTAAAAATTGTACAATTTTTATTTAGACAATTTCTTGTCCGAAGTGAATAATATCTGAAATATTGAGGAATATATATTTTTTATGCCTAACTTTGAGGGTTGTTTTCACCTTCTAAATGTGGATAATTGTAGATAAAAAGAATACGTGTTGAATATTTTTAAATGTATTCTTTTAATAAAATAAATAAAGATAATTTTTTCTAATTCATTTGTAAATTTCATAAAAATCGGCGTGTTACATTTAAGTAATGCTTCTTGTTGGAATAAGAATTTCTAGAATAACTAGAAAGAATAAATGAAACTGGTTGTGAAGATACTCCAACATGATATTTACGATATCTATTAGTTTAAGAACGTTACAGGTTTATTATATTTCAGGTTGTTTTATGGATGCAATTACTCGTGATTAGACTAGTTCCTTTTACTGCTATCATTACACTGCATTTTACTGTTAGAACGTATAAAGGCGTACAGTTTGCTATTAGAGCGTCTCAACGTCAGAATTTGTCTAGTCTTTAGACATTTAGTAGGCACGCGTTAGGATGTTCCTATTAAATTAAACATGTTATTAAGTTAAAAGTGGAAATTAACACAATTAACTAATAAATTTCGCGTGAAAGAAAGGCGTATAAATTGAAAGAAAAAATTAACCAGATGAAATTCGGCAAATAAAGCAAAAAAATGAGTAAAATGGTAAAAAAAAGTACCGACAGAACTCCGTATAAGACACAAGTCAAAAAAATATATGATAAATAAAATCGAATATGATTTAATCGGCGCATCAGTACTATTAGGTTGTCCCAAAAGTTTCTTTCGTTTTATTAATAAGTAATGGATACGTAATATTTTATGTTTCACGATATATTATTATTTTATACAGGATTCATTTTGCGCTATTTTTCCCTCCATCTCTCGTTTAACAAATAAGGCTGAATGTTTATTTAAACATTGCTAGATGAAAGCGTTGCGTGTAGATAACGGAAGGAACTTTCGGGACAACCTAATATTTACTCAAATTTAATTATGGAAGTATCAAAATACCGAAGAGAAAAATAGAGAACTCTGGAAAAATGAACTGAAAAGGTCTGTGGAAAATGGTACAAAAAATGGACTCGATAAACTGCACCAACAACATGCTCGAGGCAAAGTAGAGATGCGGCGAGCTGATAGACCGAGATAAAAATGATACAGAGATGATGTATAAAAACACACGTAGAAACTACGATATAGATAAAAACAGAAGTAAACTCTGAGATTTATACGTGGGGATAAAAAAACACCACAATCATAATTATATTCGTAACTGCAGGATTTTTTATAAAACAAAATATCAGAAGCAGAAAGGGTAAAAGCGCACAAAAAAAAAAAAGAAAAAGATAAGTAATAATTGTATAAACGAATACAAATTTCCATAACTTTTAATATTCGAATCGTCAACTGAGCACGGTGATGTACAAATGTCGATTGCATCGTTGACACCAGAGTTTCTCAGTCTTTTTTGGCTTACAGCTACATTTTGAACACTGTTGCATTTTTGGCCACCCTCCCTCTTTTTTCGTATCCCTAAAAAAAATTGGAATTTATAACAAGCACGCGTAAATACACGCTCTGCACTCTTATTTATTTATAAATCGGTTTATAAATACTCAGTTAGATCCCTGTGCTTGATCGCGGGATACAAGTTTTTCAACATCTGGTTATTGTCCTATCTTCCATTATTAACCCTCCTACGGTGCTCGCAAAAGCTTACTCTAATTGTAGAACAATTACGATAGCATAGTTTAAAAATAAAAAATGTAATGAAAAATTAATTCATGTATTCTAGAACATGTATAAAAAGAGATGCACTCGATGAATCTGAGTGCAATAAAATTAGAAATAAGAAACTTAGGTAAATATAAAAATATGGTTGGGTCACACAGGACGCAAACACGGTAAGTGGGTTAAATAAAATTAATTAAGCAAAGTAAACATGACTCACTCGCGAAATTCGTGGTCCCCCAATTCTTCCTTTGTGATCAGGAGATGGGTGGATAAATAATAAGAGAAATGAACTGCAGACACGAGTAACCCTTTGCGTATAACCCTACAATCACACTCGTGACACAGATGATGGTTCAAACGCAACAAAGGCACACTGTGTTTGTAATAAAGTTCAATTTTAACTCCTATCATTTTAATTTGAAAGACTGAAAAATGGTACGTACAAGATACGAATAATATTTCAATGCTCTGTTTTTGACACACTGTTAGAGCAGAGAATATTTTAAGAACTATTACTCGCGTGTATGAATAATAAAGAAATCGTAAGGCAAGGAGTTAACTCAATTTGTGTAATTTATTGCATTAGGTGATGGAAAAAATTGATGAGGATTTATGGTACAAAATTCAACGAGTTCGAATTTTTCTGAAATGTAATTTTATTTAATAAAGGAATCATTATTAATTTCTGTAGCTCTTCCCCAATGTTTTTTAAACTTATATATTACATTAGGATAAAAATCTCGAGTTCTGATTGCGAAAAATAAATTAACCGCTGTTTCGATCGTTTCGTTATTGTTTGGAATTTTTACAAGCTTAGTTATGCTCTCTTTTTAACACTAAAACTACAATCAAACTAAAACTACGATCAAAGTGCATCTATCTGTATCAAAGAAATTCCAATAAGTATTTGAAAAAAATACGCAATGCAAAAGGAAAAAAATTTTTGAACGATATATTTGATAGAAAATCATTGAAAATACTAAAGAAAGCATCGTTAAAAATTTATAGCCGATCATTTTGACCGCTTTGGTAGTTTTAGTAACAGAAAGACCTTTACAAACACTACAAATGCGTTCTGTTGTATTTCTTGCTGCGTTTCCCAAGTTAAATTCATAAAATACGTAAGCATAAATTTTTCACATTTCGCTCGCCATCTTTAACTTTGAATGGACAACGGAACATTGGAACAAACGAAGAATTGAAATAGTGTACACCAACTAAATGCACAAAATCTTCTAACGATACCATCATTATTATATCATTTCAGCAGAATACCACAAGAAATAAAATTATAATTTATCTCTGGCAAAAAATCACACCAACTTTTTCCGGTACCTAATAATGTACACAAAACTTTAAATATAATTTATGATATATATATACAGTTTTACAACAATTGTCAGAGAATAATAATTCTCAGATATTAACACTTAACAAATTTAACATTAAAACAAATGAAGAACTGTAATAGTGTACATCAACTAAATGGACAATATCTTCTAACGATACCATCATTATTATATCATTTCAGCAGAATACCGCAAGAAATAAAATTACAATTTATCTCTGGCAAAAAATCACACCAACTTTCTCCGGTACCTAATACAATGACTGAACATCAGCGTACTCTCCAACCGAACGAATCGAACACGCCAGCAAACAGCGTGGATAAAGAAAAAAACAAAAGAAAATCGCCCTAATCGCAGAGGTCAGCGCAAGAGACCGCGAATCGTTAACCCTCTATAGCCCGAATTTTGTCTGCTTGTCAAAGAAAAAATTACAATCGATCACAGCTTTTCGTTTTGATTAAAAAATTTTTAAATTAATAATTCCTGCAGATGGATCGTAGTATAATTATACAGTAATATAGTAATCAGATTTAATGGTACAGTGATAACTAAATAAAATTAATTTTTAAAAATATAGATATATTAATTTTTAACTTTTAAGTCACACAAAGCCATAGAGGGGTAAATCACGTTAAACAAAGTTACCATTTTCCTTTGCGGTCCTTTACAATTCTCTTCTTAAATTCTCAACTATTTTGCGGTCAAATATTTTTAAACTAGTATGATTTGAAAATATTTAAACTAATAATTACTGTAGATGGATCGTGGTGTCGCTATCGTAATACAGGAATCAAATTTAATAGAACAGTGACAACTATAGTAGATAAAAGAAATTTTTTTTTTTACATTAATTTGTAACTTTTAAGTCACACAAAGCCATAGAGGGGTAAATCACGTTAAACAAAGTTACCATTTTCCTTTGCGGTTCTTTACAATTCTCTTCTTAAATTCTTAACTATTTTGCGGTCAAATATTTTTAAACTAGTATGATTTGAAAATATTTAAACTAATAATAACTGTAGATGGATCGTGGTGCCGTTACGGTAATACAGTAATCAAATTTAATAGTGCAGTGATAACCAAACAAAATTAATTTTTTAAAATGCAGGTATATCAGTTTGTAACTTTCAAGTCACACAAAGCCATAGAGGGTTAAAAAGTATCGCAACACGTTTCCAACATATTCTTTTCTTCGCAAAGCTCAAAAAATTTTCGTTCCAGTCCCTCTCTGGGGCCACATGGGCCACGTTGAGAAACCCTGGTCCAGACTTATCGACAATAACTGCATTATTTGCTTGTTTACATTCAGAAGACATAATATTGAATATATTTCGTCCTGTGCATCGATGAGGTAGGCGTATCCACTTGAATTATAAATAACGACGTGCGACTGACTGAAATAACGCATCGGTCGAGCCAGCTCCGTCAAGTATATTCGAAAAATCACGCTCCGGCTTAAATAAGTCTCTTTCAGAAAGCGTCGTTAATTTCTCGCTAACCTAGAAAGAACCGACCGAGACGGAGATACCGATAGACGTAATGGCTGGAGCTAGGAAATTGAAAGAAATATAGTGGAAGAGGCGAGAGCAGAGGGGAAAGGCGAGAGAAAAAGCGAGAAGGAAGAAAGACGGGTATCGGCAACGAGACCGAAAGGAAAAGAAGGAGAGAAGGAGGCAAGACGAGGCAATAAGACTTCAGCAAGAGGCATAACCGTGGTGTGCGACGTGACTCATCGAGTGGCAACCGTAGAAAACCCTCGATTGCATCGACAAGGAGGAATACGAGAACGCTATAACTCGGCGGAGGAAACTGCGCAAACTTGCAGAGTGGATGGCAAGACCAGGAAACGGGATCGAGAGCAAACGTGCGAGCATTTGTATTTAGGAGAAAGTTCCCTCCAACTAGGAAGATATATCGTTTACTCAAATACACACACACGCGCGCGCGTACACATAGGTATAGCGTCTTCGTTGAGACGCTCTTTCTTAGTTTACAGTTCGTGATCTAATTTACTGACAGTTTAAATGACTTCGAGATTGCTATATTGATTGGTCAAACGGAGAATCCGTGGTTCTTTTCTGTTGCCCGTCCGCCATTTTGTTATATGGCCGTCAGTGGTTCCGCAAAGCAACGTTGTTGGATGGTTTCTTGGTATTCTTTCTTTTTTATATCGCGCATTATTTTTATGTATTTTTTTCAATGGTTTCAAAATGTATTAAAAAATGAAATAAATCTCTGAGGTACGGTGGGATTAAAAGTGTCCCACCATTTTGATATATTTCACGGCATGGTGGGACATTTTTAGTCCCACCTCGAAATCTTGCGGTAGCTGCGTGTGCATAGGTTTGTATTTCGCCTTATTTACGTAAAGCGGTTGGTAATGTATTCAAACAATGTTACAAATGTATTCTCCTTGTGTTGGCAATACTCAACGCGCAATTAACGGTTGACCAATTGTTATAAACGGAAGGTTTATCGCACTAACATTTTAATCAACTATTACTATTTTGTTATGTTTTTACACGATGTTATACCTTTATTAATAAAAATATACCAATTTTGTTTCATTTAAAACCCGATAAAACTCCTGTGCAACATGGGTCTATTTTTGATCTGAAATCCTGTGCCTCAAAGAGATAAAAAGCTATCGTTTTAGGTACAGGTAACCCTCCTATAACACGGTAGATTGGTTCCTAGAAAATGGCGTGCTGCGTGAAACCGTGTTGTACGAGACCCAGAGTCAGTACAGAAAAGGGGGGTTACGTTCCGAAAACTTATTAAAAACAAATATATTTTTTAATTCTACACAAATAACGTAATTTTTATTAAAAATATAAATGTATATGTACAAGCGTGAAACACTTTTGTTTTCAGGTCACGGAGATCAAAAGAAATGCTTTCCGCAAAACTGTATCTTTAAGACGGCAAGCCACGCCGCGGCTATAGACGTACAGTGTTGTACAAAGGTTTTTGCAATTTTCTTATCGTGTTAAAGCGAAACCGTGTTGTAGGAGGGTTCCTGCAATTTTCTTATCGTGTCATAGCGAAACCGTGTTATAAGATGCCGTGTTGTAGGAGAGCTACCAGTACTAAAATTAGGTAAAAAAGGTACTAAAATCACTTAGGTACTTAGGTAATCGAAACTGAGCAGATAGTAGCGAACACGTAACAGGAAAAATTCGAGTCCGGTGATTCAGTCGCAATATTTCGCTGTGTGGAACTGATGTGCTTGTTCGGTTAGTTTGTTACGTGATTAAATATGTTATGTTGTATCCGAATAATTCATCAGTTATTATTGTTTACGTTTGTCAATTGGGCCTGTGTTTGTCGTGGAATGTCCGTTCGTTCCAGAATAA
The DNA here is from genome assembly GCA_019453375.1 of Ctenoplectra terminalis. NCBI lineage: Eukaryota > Metazoa > Arthropoda > Insecta > Hymenoptera > Apidae > Ctenoplectra > Ctenoplectra terminalis. The sequence continues at coordinate 4,581 of SMSQ01019142.1, read as the reverse complement.
TGAAATTAATTTATTTTGTCTAATCGATATCGTTGGGTTGGTCAGAACCGAACAGGTCCTCTTTTGTATCCGAGTGGATTGATGAAAATAATAGGTCTTTATGTTCAGTGTTCGTAATGATATGTTTAAACATTCGATGTACAGATTAGCTTTCATTAATTATACAGGTGGTCAAACTTTGGATAACGTTTCGTTCCAATTATTCAAACGTTAATAGTATCAGATATATTATTGACTTTAAATATTGTGGTGAATATTAACCCTTTGCAATCGAGAGGCCACTATCACTCGCCACTTGGGTTGACGCAGCAACTCGAATGGTAACTGATAAGCGACAATAATCGCTTTATCATTAGATATATGTAAGAAAGCGTTAGACAACCGTGTTATACATTATCGACATGTGCCTGTACATGCGAGGATTGTGTGTGTGCGCGCGACGCACGCTTGTGCGTTTTCTCATTTGTTTTAAATATTATAAAATTATTTATTTTAAATATTATATATTATAAAATAAAATAAAAATGGGTTCCTGACAGAAGATTCGGGATAATAAATCGTATATATTATTACACTTAATTATATTATATAAAATGTAATATCTTTAAAGATATGTGATTCGTGCAGTCTCCTTTGTGCCACCAAAAGAAACGCATAACCTTTGTACATTTTATATAATATAATTAAGTGTGATAATATATACGATTTATTATCCGAAACTTCTGTCAATATACTTGTTCTTTACATTTTAGATGCTCGAATCGATGTAGAATTCATAATAGAGCATCGCGTTTAAAATTATTATTTTTAATTTAGTAGTAGAAACTGAGCCAAACGATCAAATTAGCAGTAGCAAGGATGAATTTGATTCTACGCTGCTTGGAGACCAAATTTATAATGTTATAAACGAGACATTTGAATGTAGCGAAATAAATAACAATAACGAAGCCAGTTATCAAGTAATTGATCCAATAAGAACCAAAAATATATTTTTCCGACACTTGTCCTGAGAAATCGAAAATGCATTTTGGTAAGTGCTTCTTAAAATATCGCGCGAAGCAAAATTACAAAGTTTAAGATTCAATGTTAAAATATTATTATACACGAAACGTTGAAATAAAATAGATCCTTTATTGCCATACAAGTTGCCACATTAATTCAAGCGACGAGTCGTTTCTCGAGTGCAAAGGCTTAAAGCAAAAATTTTTAGGCGAAACATAAGATATCTAATACGTAACACAAAATCAACCAGAAAAAAATATGAAATGCAATTTGGATGACAAAGAATTAAATAACTCGTGCGCGCTTCACGATTGCAATATAAAAAATATCCTTTTCCTCTGCTTCGTATTCCTATTTTTTTGATCATTAACATAAATGCGATTAAAGTACAGTTATTTGTACCAAAGAAATCAAAATGATAGGTATTTCGAAAAATACCTATAACAATTCTTTATGCATATTTTTTACAAAAAATTGCGGAAAATCCTCAAAAATTCGTTATTGTAAATTTCTAAAATTTCTATAAGAAACTATGAACAAGTCATTTTGACTTGTTCGGTAGTTCTAGTGTTATTCAATCATTCCCATGTTTCAAGACACGAGCTCCAAACAAAAACATTAATTCTCTAATAATAGCCAGAATTAATTAAAGGTGAAACCTTTTGAAGAAGAATATTTTATCAATTTCAATAAACATCCACGACACGAATTACTCGGTACCAATTAAAACTTGTGAATTACCGCAAGGCACGCAACCTCGTGTTACGTTTGACGCTAAAAATACTCTCCAAACTCCCCCACTTTTTTTTTTTCTTTTATTTTCCTACAAAATGTTTAGAATAGAAGTATCAAGTACAATCGGGTGCGTCATTAGTGGGGAAACAAAGACGGAAGAAGGAGAGACACCCTTGACTATATCTTAGTCATATCTCTGTTACTGGAATTTTAGGGGAGAATGCAAACGACCGTAAGGGGAGAAGAAAAAAGAAAGTTTCCTAGACGAGGACCAGTAATAGACGGCTCCACCCACCCCTGGATACGGTTCTTATGTGCCGGAGGAACTGAAGAAGAGACTAGCGGCTCCACGAATCGATTGAACCACGGGTAGTCACGATAAGAGGCCAATTTCGTGTCTGACTCATGTATTGCTTGCAATATCGATGTCGAATTTATTGAAGCAGCACAATACTTTGATAAAACCTGATCACGGAAATGTGCTCCATGCGAGACTCGACTGAATAAATGTATCTCTAACGCTGTTATTTAACTTGTTAGGGGCCGAATGAATTCTTATCTCTACGAGAGCTATTTTTCTTTGGACGTGTCTCGAAAACCTGTGGAGGCTACGTCGACGTGAGAAATAATGCACGTCGTTTTATTGGTTTTCCTGTTGTTCATATTGACTTAGGGTTTCTTTGTCGATCGCCGTTTGTTATATGCAGCTATTGAGATTTCTATTGAAACTTTTTCTATTTCGCGTTAAATATACAGAAATTGTATTAAATATTAATCTTCCTGTTCTTTTTGAGGTTATAAGAACTGAAATGAAACTTACCGAAAGAAACTTAATTTTACAGAAATTCTACATGCTTTTAACATTGAAACTGTCGATAATGATAGTTGAAAAATGTATTTATTTGTACCGAAGAAATTGAAAATTAAATGTGAAACGTACACAATTCAAGGAAGATAAATATTTGTACATATTTTTAATAGAAAATTAATACATGGCAGTACATCATTTTCCTAATTTACACGGAAGATCGGTTCCCCGGAATACCGTGTAAATCGAAATCATGATGTTTTGTATGAAAAACCGTGTAAATTAAAAAAAAAAAAAATCAAGATGTGCATAATTTAGACAGTTATTTAATTAAATTCATTTATTTCAACGCGAAATAAAAATAAAATGTAACATTTATATTCAGTTACTCTCAAAACCGCGAATCACTAGTGACTCTAGCATGGCATACGAATTAATTAATATAAATGCTTTTTCTGTACGAAAAAAGAAAAAAGAAAAAAACGGAGAATTTCCTTTTCTAGATTTAATGTCAGTGTTAACAAACGAACGGTACTAAAAAATGACTGTACAAATATATACGCAGCATAAATTCTTGTTTTGAACAGTTTTTATTTTTGAAAATTCGTTGCTTTGAAAACCGTGTAAATCAAAGGGTAGGTGTATATTTATGCTAGTTTATTTATCACTTAACAATAGTTCTAGTGTTAAATATTCCTTTATTAGATTTGGTGTATTTAATATTTTTAAATGAAAAAAAAAAAAAAAAAAAATTACATATTTAGAGGGACACAAATCTAGTGTAAATGAAGCGGACAATAGAATTAATAAGAAAGATAAATTCTTTTTTAACTAGCCTGTACAAGACTACAACTCTAACTGGATAAACAAATGCCTAGTAAATTCAATAATATTATTTATAAATTGCAAATAATATTTATTATTCACATATGAAATTTAGATATAATATAATATTATCGATATCATACAGTAAAATATGAAGAAATAATTTTTATTACACATTTACTGATAGAGTAGACCAAGGAAAAATAAGAATCAAAATAAGATTTCAGTAAAAAGATTTTTAATTTCAAAATAACTTTTTATTATTAACGTTCAAACTAGATGAGTATTAATCACGAATTTATAATAAAAAGCTAACTTTCTAAGTTTTGACTATTATTTTCTCACTATAAAACAGAAAATGATCCGATTCGCCTGTGTCTACCATCCAGGTTAATTAGCAATTATTATTCGCTTCGTTAATTTTACTACGATCATCATTGATCGATTAAATGGAAGACTACTGAAAGGTTAGGAGCGCATGAAGATAAAATATGTAAAATAAATAATTAACTCGAACAGAAAAATCGTTATTAATCTTACAAGGTAAAATGAGATTTTCCGTTCCAGAACTGAAACTGCTGAGCTACTTTTGTTCATCGCATGCTACGCGAAAACAAAGGCTTGTCATTAACAACGCAGCTTCTCTCTTATTACCCTTTTAACTGTATTTTTATAATAAGATACTCCGCGTCGTGTTTTGTCCTTCTATTTTAATTTGGCTTTGAGAAAACAGCCCTTTAATTAAATCTGTTAAATCTTTTGTTAGAAACGAAGCTCCTCCATTTTTGATTATAACGATCGTAAAAATACGAGGTACGATTTTGAATAAATAAATAGGACGAATTATTTAGAACACTGGGATAAAGAGTGATATTTTCTTTGCGTTCAATGTTTGATTTGTATAAAGTAAATTTTAACACGATTAAAGTAAATTGCAGATGATTAGAGTTCTTTTCGTAAAAACGCTTTTTAAGAAGTAAACGATTTTTCAGGGCAACTAGAAGATTGGAGTAATGAGATAATAGTGCTTCGGCCTTATTACTTACATCCTTCTTAATTGCAAGTTAGAAGCTAGAAGTTCTTAAGTAGGAAACGTGACGCATCCAATCGTAATTGCAAAGTATGTCACACCGAGGAAAGAGATCAAAGTTAATAACATTTTGTCTCGTGAGACGTCTTGTTTACAAATCAAAATGAGTAATAGAATAAAA
>SMSQ01019140.1:2410-21150 GCA_019453375.1 Ctenoplectra terminalis | reverse complement strand
GCAAATGATTCTGTATAATTTACATTCGGTAATTCTCAATCTTATAAACTAAAACTATAGTTAAAATTAAAACTAAATTTTATTACAAGTACACTGTGTCTTTGCTGCATCTGTATCATAATTTTCACCACGAGTGTGACTCGTGATTGTAAGGCAAGAGGTTAAGATGAGGAAATTTTTCAGAAACGCGAAACATGATTGGGTCGAAAAAGACCCTAGGGCCGCAGCAGGGTTAAAGTAATTGAAGAGTCTTCTGGAAGAAGAGCCCATAGGTCAAACTGGTAAATTGAGTTTTAGACTTAGTTTTTTTAATTTACAGCTACGTTTAAGTTGATAAGTTAATGTGCCTTAAAAAACTTTGTCGTTGTCATAAAATGTAAGATATAAGTTTGTTGTTTACAACAATCCAATTATGAAAGTAAATGAATTTGTTGTAACAGCTGTATGAACCCTTTTTCCATATGTCGAACAAGACGAACTGCTTTATAACTATTATAGCGATACATTATTATTTTTAAAATAAATAAAAATATCACAATCATTTAGCGTTAACCATTAGAATGCAAAGTACACTCGTCGCCAGAATAAAAAGTTCTCAAAATTTCAGCTGAAAAATCCTCAATCTTTAAACTGTTACAGCTTCGTAAAAAAAAATTATATAATAATTTTCTTGGGAATATTTTAAAGTCCAAGACCTCTACTTTCAACATTCCTAAGTCGATCTTCCTCGAATCGAGGAACTTCGCGTCAGAAATCTCTCATCCACACCATTCGCTACCAAATATTTCCCTAATGTTAATCAAAATATTAAAATTCAATTCTAAGAATGGTTTCGTAAATATCTGGTGATTAATTCCAAACAATTTACCGAAAAAGAGCTGATAGGCCTGTGGGACCATTTTTCCGAGAACTCCTCAATTATTATAATAATATGTTAATAATAATAATAAAATGAATACGAAGGAATGAATCTGAATGAAAGAACGGATCTCAATCAGTCAATCGGAACGAATCTTGTTTCATTGTAGCAAACTTCTTTCATATCAGTAATTGCTCGTGTTTCACTGTTTCACAATATTTTATCACATGATTTCGTTTTGTACAGTCTGTCTCTCGAGCGACTGTATTTTATTATTTCGACTTGGACCCTCCACTGGGGTTAAGCGAGGTGAACGCGTCGCTGTACCGTTTAATGGAAATTGAGAACAAGAGTTAATGACCGTTAACGCGTAGTAGAGTGGAGGTTGTATTAACGTTTTTTTTTTCTTCTTTTTTTTTTGCCACGAAGCGTAAACTGATGTCGAAAACATTGGATTTCTATTTGAATCGATAGAAAGCGTAAGATGGTGCGATTATCTTTGGGTTTCCATATATTTATGTTATTTTGTTCAGAACGGAGACTGGCAGTTAGTGTATCGAGAAATTAACTAATTTAATACAAAATGGAGTAGGTTTAATCAGCGATTGTATTTTTTTATCCGCTCGTTTAATTTGGTCCAAATACATTCGATCAAATTTAGATACGATGATTGCCGGCGGTATACACTTCCATCTATAAATCAGCGGACACTCGTAGGTTTTGAATAAAAAGTTTATCGAAGTAAACGTTCGATAAGATCTTAACACTTTGACGGCCGCACATTTTTCGCACCGTCTTTAGATTAGCAGCGGCAATCGTTCTTAGTATAATTATTAATAAGAAAAGAGTTAAGATCACTGTAACATTATTTTTAACGTGTCTTTAAAAATAGCATCGGTATGTATTAGTATACAAACATCGAAATGACGGTAAGAAACCATCTCCAGAAAATAGGTGTAGAAAGTCACACGAACGTGTCAGCGGCCGTCAATGTGTTAAGAAGATAGTATAATTTAAGGTTAAGTACAATGTGAAAAATTAGCGAGTGATTGGGTCATTTTATAACTACAGCACAAATGTTATTTTGTTTTAAATTTGTTAACCCTCTATGGGACCGTGTGACTTAAAAGTTACGAACCGATGTATCTATATTTTAAAAAATGAATTTTGTTCAGTTATCACTGCGCTATTAAATTTGATTACTGTGTTACTGTAGCGACACCACGATTCATCTACGGTAATTATTAGTTTAAATATTTTCAAATCAAAGTGAAAAACTGTGATCAATCGTAATTTTTTTTCCAATAAGGAGACAAAATTCGGGCTATAGAGGGTTAAAAAATTAATTTTGTTCAGTTATCACTGCGCTATTAAATTTGATTACCGTGTTACTGTAGCGATACCACGATTCATCTACGGTAATTATTAGTTTAAATATTTTCAAATCAAAGTGAAAAACTGTAATCAATCGTAATTTTTTTTCCAATAAGGAGACAAAATTCGGGCTATAGAGAGTTAAGTGTCCGGTGACTCATGGACGGAAGCGTATAATAAAAATTCACCGAGTCTGATATACAAAATCCGATGAGTGGTTTGAATTTTTTACGAAGGCGAGAACTTATAGAACAGAAATTTTCTTGGAACAAAAGGTTGAAGTAAATCTCGTATAAAAAGAGATTATGAGAAAAATTGGTACTACAAATAACTAAAATATTAAATATTAAATTTTGTTAGTTAAAATTGCGAGAAAGAAGTTATACCGTGGAATGTATTCTTTGTTTGTTGGTTTCAGAAATTGAACAAGTGGTATTTTCTATTCAAATATTGTAGAATTTTATTTTTGTCGTATATCGAGGTATTACTTGATATTGGATCGAAGATTGCATTAATAAAATAACAATCCTAAATATCGACCAATTTTGATTCAGGAACAGAACATTCAAGCAGTTCATTTAGCTCGGAATCCTTGAAACTTGTACAAATTTTAAACTGACCATTTCCCCGACTTAAACCTCATCAAATATTCGTGAAGTGAATTAGAGCACCGAGTGCGGAGACTCGATGTATTCAAATAAGGGCCAATTATTTCCACGTTTAAAAAATAAATGGAATCGTATTCCAAATGACCTGATTAATCGATTGATCGAGTCTTTATTATTATTGTTACAAGTATCACGGGAAACTTATATTAATATCGTAGAATATTATTTATCGGTGCAAATTATATTTATTTCAGTTATTAGTGTTTGAGCTACTTTCTTTGCACATCATTAACTGTGCTGTCCTCTTTACTTGTATTTAGGGTGACCATATTTTTTTAGAAAAAAAAAAAAATAAATAAAGGACAAATCAGAAATTATTCAATTTTAATGCTTTTCATAGTAATTTACTTTTTTGTTAATAAACCAGATTTGTGTTTAAAAAATTTACAAAACTGCGAAAAAATGGAACAAACTGGAATCCTGTAAAAATTACTCCTGGAGAAATTGATTATCGAGGTAGAGGAAAAGTTTTTCGTAAAAGAAATCCTGTAACTACCTAATAGACATCGAAAAGTTACACAAACTGGGTAGAGACCGAAGCAAATCGGATCATTTTCTATTTGATAGTAACAGAATAGTAGAGAAAATTTAGAAAGCTAAAGTTTTATTATGAATTCGTAATTCGTAATAGTTTGAACATTAATAATAAAAAATTCTTTTAAACTTAAAAATCTATCTTTCGACCGTATTCTTTCTATTTTGAATTCTCTATATTTCCTATTCTTTTCTTTCTATTTTTAATTCTCTATACTTTCTATTCTTTTCTTCCTATTTTGAATTATCTATATTTCCTATTCTTTTCTTTCTATTTTGAATTCTCTATATTTCCTATTCTTTTCTTCCCATTTTGAATTCTCTATATTTCCTATTCTTTTCTTCCCATTTTGAATTCTCTATATTTTCTATTCTTTTATTTCTATTTTGAATTCTCTATATTTTCTATTCTTTTATTTCTGCTTTGAATTATCTATACTTTCTATTCTTTTATTTCTATTTTGAATTCTTTATATTTCCTATTCTTTTCTTTCTATTTTGAATTCTCTATATTTTCTATTCTTCTATTTCTATTTTTATTTCTCTATATTTTCTATTCTTTTATTTCTGCTTTGAATTATCTAATCTTTCTATTCTTTTCTTTCTATTTTGATTCGTTTTGCCTTGATCTATCCTAAATGGAACATACAATATTAAATAACAAGTTCTATTCTACACAAAACCAAAGAAATGAATTCAGAATACAGAAGGAAATACCTAAGCCTTAACAATAAAAATTCAGTACGCCTTGAGAATCTTTGCTTCAAAGAACCTCACCTTCACTCATATATTCTATAATCGTTGCAAAGAGTTACAAACCCACGCTTCCTTCACGCGTTCAACAAATTCTAAGCAACTCAAGCCGCCGTGATCGCTAACGACCGCGATACGACGTAAAACTAACCACAACAACAAAACATAAATTCTACACGAATACGTTGCCTTTCAACGGTTCTTAAATTTCCCTGCGAACATTCTGAACAGCCTCGCAGTCTCTACCATCAGTCTTTAACAATGTTCTCGCTAGTCACGTTCGAAGAGGCCTTGTCGTCCACTTCTCCTGAAATTAAACATACGTTCTCACACGTGTAAGATGAATTAAGATCAGAATGTGATAATTGCCCGGTTATGTGCTCCGTCACTGATTTCATCTCGAGAAACGCCTTGCGTCGCTCGCAGAATTGCTCGCACGGTTTATAAGCGTTGCGTGCTACCTTTTAGAGCTTGTAATTTTGAACTTGCATCAAAGAAACACGTGTAACGTATATTACGAAGCTAAAAACCCGTGGATTCTTTTCCGTTAACCGTCCGCCATTTTGTTATCTCCTCGCCATTAGCTCTTACGAGGAAACATATCGAACTGTCCGTCTCTGATTTTTATGAAAATTGATGGATACATTAACCTTCTATATTCCGAATTTTGTTCGTTTTTGTTCGAATTTTACTTTGATCGCAAAATTTTTAAAATAATAATAGCTATAAATGGACTGTGGTATCGTTACACTAACACAGTGTAAGAGTCGCCAGAGTACCTGCGACGGGACGGCGCCAGTGGATGGGCCTATTGAGTGGTGGTGCGAATGGATTTATGGTTGCGAGTGAGACTGATCCGGGTATGTTTGGAAAAGTGTGACCGTGGACGAATCTTGGGAGGATTTTGTTGTAAGAGTGTCGCGAGGGAAGAGAGTAGCGAGGAGAGCCGTGTCTTGATTAATAGTAATATTTGAACTTAAGTAATTGTTATTTATAAACCAAATAATCCTACGCGCCAGAGTTCCATCATTCTGATAAAAACTTTCGAAAAAGTGTTGGTGTCTTCCGCTTCCGTTTCCTTCAGTTCCTCTCCCTTTCTCTCTCTCTCTCTCTCTTACAACAGTAACAAAATTTAATATTACAGCGATAACTAAATGAAATAAATTTTTTTAAATATAAATACATCAGTTTGTAACTTTTAAGTCACACGGTCCCATAGAGGGTTAAACATATGGTTTGTTGGTTTCAGATAGCTGCCATTTTAAGTGGACTGTTGTTTTGATTGTCTTTGATTTTTTCGTTTCAGATGAATACAATCGTTTGAATGATGAAAAGCATCCAAGATAGCACATTAAAACATTCAGTAGGATGAACAAAACTAAAGAGAAATGGATAAAAGTTACACGCTATGTTTTTGAAATAACACTCAAACCATGTAACAAAATAATAAGTTCCTTGAATTGTAACAAGTCGATTAATTTCTTTCTTAAAAATCACAAAAAATGATGAGTCTAATGAGGAATATCCACCTAAGAGCGATCGAATAAAAAGTAATCAAATCATATAATTATAAAATCAACTTTTATTACGTTTCAAACTTTTGTTTACTAATTTTTGAATTTTGTAATTCTGAAGTCACACGACGCCATAGCGGGTTAAGCAGGTGAAGATATACACTACCGTCCATAAGTCTTTGCCCACCCTCAAAATAACACGGAAAGAAGGGATATTATTAATAACTTAAATTAAAAATCTAATAACTTAATTTTTACTAAACTAAAATTTTTACTAACTTTATTATTAATAACTTAAATTGATAATTAAAATTATATTAACACTAGATTTACGGAACCCGTCAATTTGACGGACTTCTGATTTCATGCTGAAGTGCAATAATTATCTCTGTAGAAAATGTACGCTCAAAATAGAATTTAAATGCAAGAAACGTACCAACTAAATCTGTTCGAATAAAAACCTATTAATTTCAAATAAAATGAACTAATGTTATTACAAAAAAAGTACAGTTCAATATACCCGTAAAATGGTCCAATTAATCCCCGTAAATCTAGCGTTAATAACTTTTCTCCCCGACATTATTTTGAATTTTTGCAAAATTTGTTTAAACACTCGAAAATCAACTGTTTACTCTACCAAAGTTTAACGCGGTGTGAAATGCGGTATAAAATTTGAGAAGAACAAGGTGCCCGTATTACCTGCGTTCGTGTTCTGATCGTTATAAAAATTTTCGAAGAATGGTGTTCATTACCTGAACTCTAAAATTGTCGTTTTTCATAAAAATAACTGTAAACTCATTTACAATACCTGATCGTGTATGCACAGAACAGTTTGGATGGTTTCTATTAGCCTTATAATTAGGATATAACGATACGCACATTTTCATAACAATAAAATACCTGTCATTTGAATAGTAACGAAATTTGAAGCTGGGTAAACACTTTTGGCCGGTAGTGTAGGTACTGTGATTCGTGTATGCGTGGTGGAGGATCGTTTCCCTTCAACTGTTTTGTAGCGGCTTTTGCATTGCGAACGCATTAACGAGTTACTCTCCGAATAACGCGATTTTCACGGTGTTAATTATATTCTATTCAATTCCTGTATAAGCAGTAACTGACATTTCTGAATTGTTCTCTTTTCCATAACGCGGTATCAGATTTTCGCTCGCAGAAAATAAGGGACGCGTAATTTTTTTATAGCTGCCCAATCGCAAGTTTAGGGGATGAAATCGCCCCTTCAAGTTTCAGAAGAAATATTCCATCTCGAAAACTATCATAGATATAATGCTTCTGTGGCTTCTGTGGACAACCAAAATGTTTACGGCTATTGGACAACCAAAATGTTTACGGTTATTGGACAACCAGAATAGCCGGTTTGCATAAATTTTTATACCGAAACCGTATAATAAATAATGGGAATCCGGAGCTGTTTTGCGACACGTTCACAAGAGTGTAACAAACTATTGATAGAAATATAAAAATGGGTACTCTGGTACCCAGTTGTTCACAGAAGGGTAAAACCTGTTGGACTGCCACGTCACCGATATTCGGGTGACAGTAAAGTTTCTGATCGGGCCGCGTCACCTGTATTGGGGTGACGCTTATTTGACTACTTGCGAAGGATATTCGTATGTGTTTAATGTGATTTAATAAAACCCATTAATGCATTATAAGGTATTATTTCTTGAAATCGATACAGTCAGTCCTCAGAAACCAACGACGCCTAAACAAAAATTTAAGCGTCGGTTCGCAGGGGCCGTAGTGGCGCTTAACGTGTTAACTGGACTCTCTGTGATATCACAGAAGGAACAGAAGATATTAAAAAAATTGGTATGAAAGAGGACGTAACGTGGTATAAATTATTACATAGTGGTATTATTTTACAACCGTCCGTATAACGAAATAGCATCGTGTAGCGCATTATCGAATTCGTCTTAAAAGTAGCTACAGTACTACGAATAAAAAAATATAGCTTCCCATTTAAAAAGTTACAAGTCTCTTCCAGCATTTCATCGATAAAAAAGTATTTATACCACATTATGTCCCCCTTTATACCAAACAACTTTCGTGGAAACATTTTTTAAATATTTTTAATTCCTCCTGTGATATTTTGTGGGTTAGACAAAGTAATCGAAACACCTCGTACGTTACAGTCCAACAGGTTTAACTCTTTGGAGCACGCTGGAATTAAAAGTGTCCCAACTTTTTGATCCACCGTAATGCATGGTGGGACATTTTTAGTCCTACTTCGATTTAGGGAAAAGGATGTGCTTTACCACGTTAAACGCTACGCCGATTTTGGTTGACTTTCCTTTAGGATGTGCGCTGTGATAATAATTTAAATACATTTGGTCGCAAAATAATTAGAAATTTAAGAAGAAAATTGTAGAGGACTGGAAAGGAAAGTCGTATCTTTGTTTAATCTGATTTAATAGAACTCGTTGACGAATTACAAGGTATTATTTTTTGAAATTGATACTGTCAGTTTTCCAAAATAAACGACGCCAAAACAAAAATTTCAGCATCGGTCCGCAGGGACCGGCGCGGCGCTTAACATGTTAACCCTTTGACTACTGTTGACGCCTATTGGCGTCCGAAACATGTTGGCTTCCCGGTACTGTAGGCGCCAATTGGCGCCCGAAACATATTGGCTACCCGGTACTGTAGGCGCCAATTGGCGTCCAAATCAAACACTTGTTTCCCCCGTTTTAAAATATTTCAGTATTTTGAATATTTTAACCCTTTGCACTCGAGAGGTGACTCTCGCTCACCACTTGGATTAATACAGCGACTCGAATCGCGTATAATATAATTATTTTATTTCAACTTTTCGCGTATCTTTACATTATACAAGACTTAACATTGAATCTTAAGCTTGATAACGTTGGTTCGTGCAATATTTTGGAAAGCACTCGTCAAAATCAATTCTCTGTTCCTCGGGACAAGTATCGCAAAAATGTGTCTTTCGAGTGCAAAGGGTTAATATACTTCCTGAGAAACGCATGTCTAACGAATAATTTCGCCGTACCCAGTGGACGTCGCGAGTGAATTCGTACCTTACCGTACGGCCAGTGCGTGGCAAAGTCTGCCATAGTCAAAGGGTTAATAAGTACCATTCATGAACCCATGTGGCACGGTAGGACTATTTGTATCCTATAACAACAATTAAATTATTATTTTCTTATATTTTTACATTATTTGATTCCTTTATTAGTAAAAATATACCAATTTTGTTTCATTTAAAACGCAGTAAAATTACTATGCAACATGGGTTTATTTTATCATCTGAAATCCTGTGCTGCAAAGAGTTAAACGTGAACAACCGGGTACCAGAGTACACATTTTTATATTTCTATTAATAATTTGTTACATTCTTGTGGACGTGTCGCAAAACAGCTCTGGATCTCCAGTAAATATTTTTTTTATCGATGAAACGCTGGAAGAGATCTGTAACTTATTAAATGAAAAGCTATATTTTTTGATTCGTAGTATTGTAACTACTTTTAACACATTCGCGACCGCTGACGAGAATTCATGTCTTTCCAAGTTCTATTTCTGGTTGCCGTTAATGTGAATTCGCGTCATTTTAAACTATATTCCTGATTGCCGCTGACGTGAATTTACGTCCTGCAATTTTTGTTTCCGAATGCGGCGGCATTAGGCGCTTTCGAAAATAACCGCTATCTAAATAAATTCAGCACAATAATAACAAGCGGTCTATTGTCTACCTAGCAAATATATAAATTATAAAAATCGTTTTATTTTAAACAACACATAATTGCAACATTGATGTTTCAAAACAAATTTTATCATTCTTATCCTGGCTTTAACGCTAGAACTACCGACGATTAAAGCATATTTATTTCTACCGAAAAAATCATAATGAACGATATGTAAAAAAATACGCAATGCAAGGGAAACAAAGCTTTGTCTACATTTTTAACAGAAAATTACAGAAAATTGCCCGCGAGATGCCATAGTCAATTTATAAAATTTCTGTAAAACAATTACGAATGGGTCATTTTGACCAGTTTGGTACTTCGAGTGTTGACGACACAAGTTTGCGGCAACCAGCTTTAGAATTTCATTATTTTAGCCGGTACTCGGCATTAGAAAGGGAAAAAATTTGCGAATGTGTTGAGACGAATTCAATAATGTCCTACACGATGAAATTTTGTTATATGGACGGTTGTAAAATAATACCACTATGTAATAATTTACACCACGTTATGTCTCCCGTTGTATCAAACAACTTCCGTAAAAACATTTTTTAAATCTTTTTACTTGCTTCTGAGATATTCCAGGTGATCCATTTAAAATGGACATATAAATGACTCTATACACGTGAAATCTAAATTTAGGCACTTGATGAGTTTAGACTGCCTTAGAGTAATCCATGTTTCCATTAATCACACACATAATAGCTTTTGTTGGAACAAATTTAAGCAACAACGTATCACGCTACACATCGAACCATTGCTGGTTTCGTTAGCGTCGGATCGTACTCGGTGCTTAATTTAAACGCAATCTTCTGCGAACACCCAATTATGTATTCCGTTAATTACTCAAAGTTTTGCGTTAACAATCCGTTTAGTTTTTCCCCAATTTAGCCGGTATCCAGCCGCACTTGTAAGTTCAGCGGACTTTTTTTCGCTTCATTCCCTACCCTATTCGTCGCTTCTACCCTCTGCAAGCGCGAGCCATACAGCATACGAAAGTCAGTTTCGAGGGTAGAACGCCTAACCAGAAAAGTCAGCGTTCTCAGTGTCGACGGAACGGGCCGCCAGCAGCGTTGTATTTTGTAAACTTACACGCTGCCTGAGCTCTGGCATCGCTAAGCCATCTGCAGGGACCTCTGGCATGTAATCACATCGTGAACAGCATTGTACGACAAATCGAATCAGATCCGAGAAGGGAGAGGGAGAGAGAAAGAGAGAGTACTTCTTGGTCGGAGGGGGTTGCCCGGTGAATGGATGGAAGAGGAAGAATGGGGGTGGACGAAGAAGACGCAACCGTGAAGATAGAAAAAGATCATCGGAAGAGAACGAGCAGGCTCTATTTATTATATGCTGATGGATTAAATTTTTCGAGTGTTGCAAATTTCAATGGTGATTAAACCAATTGCGTTTATCTAATTATTCGAAGGAAATGCTGGTTGTAGTGTGTGTAAATACTTAAGGGGAATGATAAGAATACACAGCGCCGGACATAATTGTGAGCGCATTACATATTTATAATTATTTTAATCGATGAATAATTACTAAAGATAGGAATTTGCAGGTATTTATTCTGTAACGTAGTTTTGTTGTTTACGGTCTTAAATTGTAATAGAATTGTTTTTTTAATAAAAAGAGTAAATGCTAAATATTCAAAAATAATAAAAATACTAAATATTCAAAAATAATAAAAGAAATAAATGCTACATATTCAAAAACAATAATATTCAAAAATAATAAAAATAATAAATGCTAAATATTCAAAAATAATTGGAACGCGTCAAATTCAAAGGGATTAAATTGTAAGCACGCTTACAAATCTCGTACGATCTTAAATCATAATCTAAGACTATGAATAACACAGATATATTATATAACTATTTGAAAATTTTATCTTCAGAAGTTATTTATTGATCAAAATAATGATAAATATGTAACGAGCTCACAATTATATCGGACACTGTGTGCATAAATTGGATTTTTTGATATTTTTTGGTACTTTTCAAGGTCGGTCTATATCTAAAGTTTTGTGCAAAGTAAAAAGTGAAACTGAAGAAAAACTATTTCGAAACCTCCGCAAGCGAGGACTGGGTTAAATGTGTAAGCTGCGGACACTGGTTTCACGGTGGATGCTCTAAGTATGAGAACATTTGAAATTTATGTGAAAAATTTAAGAAAAAGCAACGCATCAACTAATTTTCTCTTGCATTATATTTTATATGAGCTATATTTGTTGATATTTGTAATGAATGGACTCTTTAATCCGAATATGCGCTGGTATTTCTACATTAAAAAAAAGAAATAAATATTTTAACATCCCGTGAAGTATGATTTATATAATATATTATAAATTACTTCTGTATTCCTTTAATTTGACCAAAACAACAAAAATGTAAGAAACCAACAACGCAATATTTTTTCAAAAAGTAGTCCAACTATCCCGGATTTACCCTATCTTCTAAATTACTAAATTCTAAATTACTTATGCGTTTCTTTAATTTGCTTAAAAAAACGGAAATGTAAGAAACCAACAATGCAATATTTTTTCAAAAAATAGTCCAACTATTCCGGATTTACCCTATCTTCTAAATTACTAAATTCTAAATTACAACATTCTAAATACAACAAAAATGTAAGAAACCAACAACGCAATATTTCTTCAAAAAGTAGTCCAACTATCTCGGATTTATCCTATCTTCTAAATTACTTATGCGTTTCTTTAATTTGCTCAAAACAACAAAAATATAAGAAACTAACAACGCAATATTTTTCCAAAAAGTAGTCCAACTATCCCGGATTTATCCTATCTTCCCAAATTTTACAGACTATTGAATGTTATTTGGTACATATTACAAGCATTCCCACAGAAAGCTTTACAATCCATTACAAACACCATTCCAATCTGAATGTTCCACACGTAGGTACACAGAGACCGCGGAATCTGAATATGTGCATACATAGAAGCACCTCTGTGGGGGTCTTTATCGTTGTAATTCGTTTAAAAGGAACTACACGGGCGGGCCGTGAATGCCCTCCTAAGTCATGCTACGCGAGTGAATGTGCTTACCTGTGCACGTCCGTACGATACTCACACGCGGGAGAGTATAATTGTACGTCTCACGAGCGCTTCGTGACGCGGTTAAATACATTTTTCGGGCCGGATGATCGATGAAGCCCGATAAGCGTGTTCAATTAGCGTAGCGCCTTTGTACACGAGGGCGACTCACCGAATTTATTTATCACGATGATGCACCGCCGATTGGAACAGTTACACGGATGTTTGATATGTCTGTTTAGCGATTATCCACAGCCATCGTTCTCCATTCTTTTCTTCCATTCTTTCTCAATTGTTTCTTTGTTTTTTTTTTATTTGATTTTTTTTTCAATCGTTAGACGCAACGAAACGTCAACGATCATCGAATCAATATAATTAACGGTAGAACTACCGACTAAAGTAGATTTGTTTGTACCACAGAAATAAAAATGATAACGCGAGAGCAACAACTCTGCATGCATATTTTTGATAAAAAATCATAGAAATTCGCGGAAAATCCCCGAAAACGCGTCTTCGTTTATACGTAGAATATCTTGGAGATTCAGTGATTATCCACAGCATCGTTTCACTTTGTTTTTCTCATTCCTTCTCAATTGTTTTCCCTGCTTTTCCTCAATCGTTGGATGCAATAATCGTCGACGATTACATAACCAGTGTAATTAAATGCACACGACGACGACGCATCGTCGAACATCCCTGAGAATCGTAAATTCGATCCGGTCGACGTGTAGCTTACAGTTCGCCGATTTTTATTTGACTCGTCGCCAGATTTAATTTACTCTCCCCTTGGTCAACGAATCGCAACAGAAGTTGTCGCGGCCCGCGGAGAAAAACTTTCCTTGAATTTTCTCGGGAAAATAAATATTCGGCTGCCCGGCTGATTTATTCCGTTGCAGAATGCGTACGGACTTCCAACGAAAACAGGCCGGAGTTAACCTACTTTCTCGAGTTTCTGGCCACCGTCTCTCCCTTATCGAAATAAAACCAAACTGCAGCCTTCCATATAGCACACTTGTTATCTATTTAAAAAATACAAAAAAGAAACCAAAAAAAAAAAAATGGAGCTCGATAAATTTCGTTTACGCAAACATTCCGAATTTCTCAATCGAAAATAGTTATTTAACGATCGAGTGAACCGTTTGTTAAAATAAATCGTTTCTTAATAGACGTCCGAAGTATCTTTAAAACATTGCTCAACGACACGAAATAGATACGAAATAGATACGAAATGGACGCGAAACTTTCGAAATCTCGGATTGAGTTGTCTTCAACTATCAACCGCGAATAGGGTCTGATCAGTCGTTAATCATTGTGGACAGCAGATGTTATTAGCCGTGGCTGGCAATTGGTGCGTAGGAGCGACTTGTATGCAATGGATCGTGAAGTTAGATACGCTTCGGTAGCAGGTAAACACACGTACCGCTGATTTTCTCTCGATTCTCGACGTTGTTGTTCCTCTTTCTTTTTTTTTTTTTCACGTTTAAGAGATATATTTATAGCGACGGTAGGTAGAGTCGGAGACCGAGGAAAAGGAGGAACAGGAGGACGGCTGTTCCTGATGCGTTAAATTAAAGTTTAACTCCGAAGCAGCTGATGGCGTGGCTGCCGATGGGTTAGAGATGAAATTCGTGATTCCCTCTTTCTACATCTGCGCACACGGTTTTCAAACGATCCGTTTGATGAAGCAGGAGCAACAGCGGCAGATGCACGGAAGTATTTCATGTTTAACTTCATTCATTTTTCTTCACTCTGTTCCAACGAAACTTCCGCCGCGAAACGTTTATTTTAATTATTGTTCCAAACGAAGGAACTTTTCGAATTATTGTTCCAGAATTGTTGCTCCTCCCTCCTGGCTTTTTATGACCGGCTAGACATCGAGGAAATCGTTTCTGTTCCAAGCGTTGCTCTTCTAGGTTTATCTAGTAGATTTCACCGCGCTCGAACAGTCACGAACTTTTTTTTCCATCGTACACGGCGTATCGTACCTTTTGATACGGTGAAACGAGAATCGCGAATTAAGAGAGTTCCCGCCGCGTGAAGTTTTACTTGTTTGCCGGCAAATACCTATTTCAATTTAATATCGCGCGTTTACATTTGAATATTCATGTCGCGAGAAATTAAATATCAACGAGTTCAACGTTTCGGCTCCCCGATGACTAAATGGTCGATCAACGAATCAAAATATAAACACCGATGCACAGTTTTCATAAAATCATTGGATACTTTAAAAGACGATACAGAGGCGCATCCTCTTGAATCAAAGTATTAAAACCAGCAGGACGGTACGGCTACAAACAGACATGGTTGCCGGTAACCGCAGAGGAGCATTGCTTCCGTATTAATCCGCTACTTTGATCATAAAATTTACATTCACGTACCTTGAGCTCCTTCCGTATGCGCCACGCAATCGTGAAATCTCCCTTCCCCTTCGTTCTGGCTGGCCCCGAATCCATCAGATCCGACACATCTTACAACCCTTTTCCTTACTTAAATCCAAATAAAGGTTGAGATTCTTGAGTCTCCTTTTCCCTGTCCTCCCCTCTCGATCCAACGTAGGCGGCGTTCTACGAACCCCTCTGGATCGGAACTATATCTCTGTCTCCGTCCGTCCCATTTGCCTCGTAGCCCTTTTCTTCTTTCTCCCCCTGTTGCCTCTTTTCCTCCCTTCTTCTCTTCGTCTTACACCAACTGCCCACCTTCTTCCACCGTTTCAACTTCTCTCTCTTTTTACGCTAACCTCCTCCTTGGATCTATCCATCTTACTTCGACTTTCGACCAGCTTTCGTCCTTTTTCGTCCTTCTCTATCTTTCATCCCTGTCCCGCCGCCGCGTAGCTCGCTCTCCGGTAACGAGAGGAGAAACACCCTCGCTACTTTTAATCGACCCGCGCTTTCTTCTGCTTATACATACCTAGCCAGCGCTGCCCCCACCCTATACTCATCTCCATCCTCCCCGTTCCACCTTCGAGCACTCCCAACCCCCTCGCTTCTTACGTCTCATCTTTACCACCAACATCGTATATAAGTACCTAAGGGCGTTGTCTTTGGTCTTTCGCGTATTTTGCGCTTCGCTCACTACAAAATACGCGAGGGTAGTTCCAGGATTAAATGCGAAATGAAGGCTGCTGGGAAAGACGTTGAGACGTTCCCGAAGGATGGATGCTCGATTTTACCGTCTTCGTTTTCGACCACACAGTCCACCCTCGCCTCGGGCTTTTCCATACTTTGTACGCGAGAAGAAATAAATTCCGAAACGCAGGATCGATGATTGTGAATTTTCGTCGATAGAATTTTAGATTTACAACGATTAGAAACTAAAATTAATATTTTTGTAAACTTTTAGGTCGTCGCAGTTTCAGGATTTAAATATTTTTTGAAACTTTGGTATGATTAGAATCTAGCCATTTGAATGATTAAATTCATAACTGAGTAGCTATGTACAGTACAGGGCAAATGAATTGGGACACTGGCGTTTTCCTGTTTGTTTTATGTTACTCACATATTTCTTTACGGTTTTAAAATATATATTTCGTATTGAAATTTGTTGTGTTTAATGCTCTACGAGCATTTTAACTGAGTTAATGTTAATATGATACAGTGAATCATTTAAGTATATTCAGACGAGGTATTAAATTGTTCCGAAAGTTTCTTTCGTTATCTTCGTGAAAAATAATAAACAATAAACGTGTAACCTTAGTTATTAAACTAAAAATACAGAAAGATAATAGAACAAAATGGATCCTATATAATACAATAATATACTATAAAATATAAAATATAAAATATTATGCATCCGTTACTTATCAACAAAACCAAAGAAACTCTTAGACAATCTAATAAAAAATCCTTCAAACAATTTTTTTTCTATACACCTGAATATCTCTGTCGCGCGAATCATCCTATTCGAATCGTTGTCCTCCCCCCAAATTACTCGATTTCTCATCCATAAATAAGTAGGTTTCGAGGAGTTAGAACTCCCACCCGATAGAAAATGAGCAAGATTATAACAGTGATCGAGGCAATCAAAATTTCTAACCATCGAATCAACCAAACGACTTTCAATCTCGACGATCTCTCGATCCGTATACGCGAACCTAACCGGAGGACAATGAAACGCTTTGTTCCAAGGCTTCGTAGACGAAGATGCGCAGCTTCTTTCTTCGCCGTTTCGCAACTTCTCCTAGTATCCGAGAAAACACAACGATTCCAATAAACAAAAGATTGAGTGCAGGTGCAGGACGGGGTGGATGCTTCTCGACCCGTATGTAAGGATAGTTTCGCAGTTTATGACCGATTACCATGGAAGTCGTAACGTTTTGTATGTACATACGTACGTACGTAAAGTACATATGTAACGATGCATGTAAGACGCACAGAATGCAGGAGGAGTCGATCTCTGTGTGCGTGTGTCGGTGTCTTCGTCAAACCGACGACGCGTGCGTGTGCGTGCGTTTCTCGTGGCTCTGCCGTAAGAGAGTCGGTGGAGATACATTACCTTGCACCACACAGGCCGTACACTTCAAATACACTGCAAGTCAGTCAGTTAACTCCGAGTCAGACCTTTCACTTCGTGGTCCAGAGAGCACGGCATGGTGCACGATGGTTCCCACAAGTGGGAGCCTTCACTGTCCGATGCTACAGTTTGTTTCTTGTTTCCAAGGAGCACGAGGGGGGGTGGGAATCGAGGAGAAGTCCATGGACACCCATGGACCCTGATACGGTGGACCTACGTTCTCGTCTTTAATATCGACGTTTGCACCATCATTTGATTCTGGTTCACGGTAAGACCGTTTAATGGTAGAATTACTTAGGATCGAAGCAGGTGAACTTATTTGGAGACTCGTGAGTTTAGAAATCTTGCTACGAGATAACGATCAAACTAACTATTATTCGCATACTTTCGGAAAGAGTTTGTATTTTAGACGTTCGCATTAAGCCTCGTACACCATTGATCAAGAGTTTGGAATGACCACGCGTTGCAAGGAACGCAATTTTAAAAGAAAAAGAAGCTAGAGTCGTGTCGCTTCGAGAAAAGTTTTCGATCAAAAATGTGTCGATATAAAGAAAACTATTATTGATATCTGGAATATTAATTTTGAATTGATAAAAAATATTAACGGAGGATTCTGTGTGAGTGTAACTCGGAAAATGATTCTAAAGTTCTGGTCGGTAGTATATGTTCGTCAGAAATAGTTGCACGAATAATATTAGAAGAGTTATTGAAATGTCTTAGATAAAATTGTGACAAGTTGTTTTTTACTTGTGACTTCGTATTTTAAATAAATGCATCAAATTATAATATAATCGAAAATAAATCGAACGTTTTAAATATCTAGACACGGATAATGAGTGAATTTTCCACTGAGGAATGTATGATGGTTAATTTAAATTTTAAGCTAAGATGATAATTGTTTTGATATTTTCATTCTTTTAAAGTATAAAATGCAAAACAGGAGAAATTCCGTTATTCGTCTGCAATATGTCAAAGAAACTAAAACGAAACCACTGGTTAGAAATTTGAAGTCACTTTTTAAGTTGTACCTGTATCGAATCTAAATCTCCAAACTAATACTGTAAGTGTTTATGATAATTTTATATATTTTAATAGATTTTTGACCGGAACGTTTCTTAAATTGACACAATTTTTGAATTCTTTTTTTTTTTAATTCCTGAGTTCTTTAAAGTACATAGTGGTTCTAAATTTTTGAATGGCAATGCGCATAATGCAAAAGAAATAAACCTTTAACGATATTTTTAGCAGACATTTACGGAAAACTCAAACAGAATTTATAAAATTATTATCAAAAATTAAAAATTGGTTACTCTTACTGCTTTGGTAGTTTCAGTGTTAATATACTATGCTATTGATAGTTCAGCAAGCGAACCGTAGATCATGTATGTTATGCTTCAGATCAATTGGTACTTTCTCTGGGATCAATGCCGTACATTATCGTAATGGAACTTAATTTCGTACTAGGTAAAGGGTAACGTTTATCCATAATATTGTCTCATCACAATAAAAAATAGAATTAACATGTCAGAGAAATGATTTACAATCACAAAATATAGATGAAAATAATATCACACGAAGCAGAAAAGAGTACCGTTATTATTTATAGGGTAGACCGAGGCGAATCGGATCAGACTAAGAATTCAGTCGAAAGAAAGACTTTTACGTTCAAAAAAATTATTCACTACTAATTAAGAATTTATAATAAACAGTTACCTCTCTAAATTTTTACTATCATTCTTTCCTATAAAAAAAAAA